>OZ005653.1:183749012-184049012 GCA_963930645.1 Salticus scenicus | reverse complement strand
CATATAAAGAAAAAAAAAAAAAACTATCGTCCACTGAAAATAATTTTTACAATATCACTTTATGTGCTATTTTTTCAGTTTTTTACAAGAACATACTTCAGTAAAATATGGTGAGGTAAATTAATTTCAATGATATAATGGCTGCAGGAAATACAAAAATTAACAAATCAACATATTAATGTATATTAAAAGGATACTTGGCGGTAGGTGACTAAATACATAGAAATTTTCCAACGTCTCGAACGTCAATTGAAAAAACTGAATATCAGATAGCTGTTTCCGTCGCATTCAGCGTACCGTCTTCAGTGCAACTGAAAACTTTTTCCCGTGATTAATCAACATAGAAATGATTCACACTTATTTATGTGTACTTTTTAAGTTGAGGATAATTATACTATTTTTTAAGTAGTTAATTAAAAAAAAATTCAGAATACTTAAGTAAAAATTATAATTATTATTATTATAAGAAAATGGTATATGGATGTTCATACAAAAACGGGCCCGTGAAATACAAGGCGTGGCCAGTATAATACAAATAAAAAGCATTTATGATATGCGCGACTTGTTTTTATTTTGCGGGATCAGTTTTATATGAGCCACCCTATAGAACTTTTGCTCTAAAAATGGAACAAAATCATGATTTTCATATGTAATAATCTCACCTGTGCCAGTAAGGGATATAATGAATACAATTTTACATGTTTATAGGATCAAATTGTTGAAGTTAAAAATGTTCGATGCGCCTTTACATATTTTAGCGTACATGTTCAGAAGAGTCAAATTACTAATAACAAAAACTCAATGTCATATAACAATAAAGGACTAGCAAAGCAAGTTCTGATTTATCGCAGATAACTATTTCCAAAGGGTAAAATAAAATTTTTCCGGTGTTAAGTTTACGTACAATCCGTAATAATTTGGCACCTCTGCATATTGTTGATTAAATTTATTGGTTGAAAATGCACTTTCATATAGGGTGAACGGCAATATCCTTAATTAGCTCTTATTCCCCAACTATTACACATGGATACACGGATTATATTTACTTTTTGAAGATAATGTGATTAGAAAACATGAAATTGACCTAACAAAGTAGATACCTAAAATTTTAAGGGCCGTATTCACCAACTTCTTAACACTCGGATTAAACCATGGATAAGCAAATCCGAGAATTAAAGTAGCCGGTGAACAGCGGATTTGGTTGATCCGTAGAACAGAGGTTCACTTTCTGCTTGGCGAACTTCCGTAGCGAGAAACTGCCTATCCTTGTAAACATAACTTAACAATTCTATTATGACGCAGTATGGAGAGATTTGATTGGTTCATTTGTTTTTTATTGATTTGAGTGTATTTTACATTGCACTAGAGCTACATTATGGGTAATTAGGCTATATTTATTTGGTTCATTTGTTTTGAGTATATTTTACGTTGCACTAGAGCTACATTACAGGAAATTAGGCGATATTTGATTGGTTCATTTGTTTTGAGTGTATTTTACGTTGCACTAAAGCTACATTATGGGAAATTAGGTGATATTTGATTGGTTCATTTGTTTTTTATTGATTTGAGTGTATTTTACATTGCACTAGAGCTACATTATGGGTAATTAGGCTATATTTAATTGGTTCATTTGTTTTGAGAATATTTTACGTTGTACTAGAGCTACATTACAGGAAATTAGGCGATATTTGATTGGTTCATTTGTTTTGAGTGTATTTTACGTTGCACTAAAGCTACATTATGAGAAATTAGCCGATATTTGATTGGTTCATTTGTTTTTTATTGATTTGAGTGTATTTTACATTGCACTAGAGCTACATTATGGAAAATTAGGAGATATTTGATTGGTTCATTTGTTTCGAGCGCATTTTACGTTGCACAAGAGCTACATTATGGGAAATTTTGATCTTAACATGCGCGATAGTGATGGAGCCGAGTTACGTGCGTTTTCAGATTCTTGCACAGCGAGGTAGGGGTGTCCAGTGATGTTTTTTTTTTTTTTTTTTTTTTTTGGTTTTTTTTTTTTTTTTTTGGTTTTAACATGCGCGACAGTGATTGCCTCGGAGCCGAGTTACGTGCGTTTTCAGATTCATGTACAGCGAGTTAGGGGTGTCCTGTGATGTTTTTTTTTGGGGGGGGGGGTTTAACATGCGCGACAGTGATTGCCGCGGAGCCGAGTTACGTGTGTTTTCAGATTCATAGCTTTATACAGCTATGTTTCTTTGTTGGTTCATATACCTTGGGGGTATGTCCCAGTTCATCCTCCGTCGTTACAGTGGCCGGATCCGTGAACTTTTAAAACAGAGAAGCTTTAAATTGCTACAATGAACTAATTATGCATGTATTATTTTTTTTTTTTTTCATTTTAATTAATAAGCACTAAAAATAAAATTTGAATATTAAATAGTTTACTTTCTATAATTTTTTAAAAAAATTATAATAATGCGAATAAAGTAAACGTTGTCTGTAGAAAATGGGGATATTTGGTTGCCGTACTCGTTGCCCACAACGTAGCACTAGTTCGACGTAAAACTCACTCACTCAATCACTTGTTGGTCAAGTTTATGAAAACTAGGGAATTTTCCCCTCCGCTGAAATATAAGTGTAAATGAAAAATTCGAAACGATATGTGTCTGAAGAAATGAAAGCGTATCATTTGATAACTTGAAAATATGTTTTTTTATTTTATTTGTATATTCTCATAATTTTTATACCGATGAGTTTCGATTCATTTGAATGCGGTTTTAGAATCCTCGAATGTTACGAATTAACTGAGCGCGAAGTGAAATATTTGATATGTGATTTACGTATTATGGAGTCAACAGAAATTTCAAAATGGAAAAATAAAAATTAAATAAAATAAAATAAATAAATAAATAAAATTCATGTTGCATATATTGTAAGTTTTCATGCTTTTTTAATTACTTTTAAAGTTATATTTTTATTCTGAATTTTCATTTATTTAATTACATTTATTGTGTTGTTGAAATTAATTTGCTATTAAAATTTCGATGACAAAACGTGCATTTTGTTAAGTATTTGCTTATTTATTAAAATATTGTAGTTAAAAAGTTAATTAACCAACGCTATTTTATGATATTTCTTCGATAATTTTATTTAATTACGTTAAATAGTCGTCTGCATTAATATTTCTTTCATTTCGAACGTAAACAAACGTTTTGTAAGGTTGCCATAAGATAAATTCATTTCCTTGGTTCGTTGGCGCGCTGACAATATCGCCAAAATGTAAACAAACACCAGTGAACCTCTGTTCTACAGTTCTGCCTCGGATTTTTGTTGGAGAATACCGATTTTTGTATGATCGAGCGATTATCACTGATCCGAGGTTTAATCCGAGTGTTAAGAAGTTGGTGAATAAGGCCCTAAAAGAGAATAAGATCAGAGAAAGATAAAATAACAGAAAACTGATACACGTGTAAAGACATATATAAAACAGATTTACATAGCCGGTTAAAAAAATAAGAGAAAAGCAATCGGTAGAGCCATATTTTGAAACAAAAATTTTCTATTTCTAAAACTGACCTATCTAATCAGAATGACTGTTAATTTTCCTGTAATAACCACGTAATACATGAGAAAAGATATCCAAAATGGGTTTATGTAAAAAAAAAAAAAAAAAAAAAAAAAAAAGATAGAGCCGTTTTTGAGATACCGGCTTTTACCAAAACTTGGCATACTCAGTTGTTGACTGGAAAGTAATAATTACATATAAAATAATATCTAAAATGAGGGATTAATATGGCGAGTTTGAAAAAAAAATCCGTACAGCCGTTTTTAAAAGCACACACTTGCGAGACCTGAAATTAAGCTATTTATACAAGATGCCTCCCGATTTTCCTGAACTAATCAACTGGATCATTGAAAAGGACATCTAATAGAGTGTTCACATAGCAAATTTGAAGAAAATCGTAGAGCTGCTTTTTAAATACGGACTTCCACTTTCACTTCCGATCCTCCAATTTTCACTAAAATTTGTAAAAATCTTCTGTATACCAGATGTGTCTCAATTTTGAAGTTTTGTTGTTCTATCTTTATTAGTTTCGGAGATATAACAGTCCGACGATTCTCTTCACAGACACATACTGACGAATTAAAAAAAAAAAAAAAAAAAAAAAATACTTTTTTGAACACAGAAGATCTTAAAACATGTAAATCAAGTAAAAACTCGATATCGAATTTTTGGACCGAATACAATATTTCCATTACCTACAGTAGTCGAGTAATGGGAAGAAAAAAAGAAAAAAAAAACTAACTTACCAAACATGTCAAATTTGTTCCATTATAGGATAATCCTTTAATAAACGTATTATGTATACAGGACTGATGTGAAGTGAAGGAAGGCCTCAAATACAGTCTTCAAATACGGTCTCAAATACGGCCTCAAATACTATTGATACTTTATAGGTAAGATGGCTTCACAACAACCAACAAAAAAGGCAACCCTAATGCTTCTGGGATTACTTAAAACTGAATTCCCACTTCACATCATTTTTATCCCGTAGACGGCATAAATATTAATCCACTATTGGCTACTCCCAATATTTTCATTGTCTTTCTTTTGGTACAATCATGTCAAGCTTTCTCACTTGTTGAAAAATTACACAGGCGAAAAAATTTTTGCTTTTTAAATACATAGCTGCCAAGTGTCCCGTGTACAACTATTTCTTTTCAATATTTTTCTGGTTTCTTTAAAGCTTATTTCTTGCTGTTAAATAACACTATAGTAACTGTAAAAAAGGAAAAAAAAAAGAAATAGTGATATTTAAGAAGCGGGAATCTTGGCAGCTATGTGAATACTATAATTTTCCTTTTTTTAAAAATATCATTCCCGCAATTAAACAACGCTAAAATAATTTTAAAATGGGACATTCAAATAGAGAAAAAATTGTAAAGATCTATGGCAATTATCAACTCATAACCATATAAATTTAATTTAGTGTATATAATGTTGTGTATATATCCTCTCTCTCTGTCTTTGTATTATTTAAACGTAAAAATTTCGTTTATAATTATAGTATTTTCTTTAAAATTCTCTGAAAATCTAGTTAATTTTATAGAAAAGGTGATATTGAGTTAATTATAGAGTTCTATTTTCAGAAGGAAAAGTTAGTTTTTATTTTAGGTCATTGTGAATTCACAGCAATCAAATAAGTCCCTTTACATTTTCAACACAGTCTCAGTTTTTACATCACCATTTAACTTTTTTTTAGACTCAATAATAGAAAAGGCCATATTTTACGCTTTTTGATTACCGGAGAATTTTAATAAAAATTTCTGTATACTTTTGTAACAGTTTCACTGATTAAATAAAATAAAGATTTCATTAAAAATTTTCCGGTAGCCAAAAATGTAAAGGTTGGCAACTATGTAGTAACTTCTTTTAAGCAGTTTTTGTTGTTAATTGAAATCATTTTTATGACACGATTCAATTTCAGCGTATGTAAGTCAAGACTCTACAATCCCTATTTTACTTACCACTAATTTTTCATGGCAACTTTAGTCATATACTAAGGCTATATCAGTAAAAACCATTTTATTTGTTTTTAAAATAGTAGAAAGATATTTACAAAAAAAAGGGGGGGGGGGATATGTGCATAGCTGTGTGCATAGCCTTAAATGAATTATCCTTTTGCCTAAAAAATATCCTACGTCACTGTGAGGAAGAAGTTAGTAATTTTTACATTAGGATTGCGTTGCCCGACAATAAACGAAGTTCATGGTGTATATATATTAAATCCTTTAAGACTGACATTTACCGTGGTGCCTGAAAATTCAAAAGTCTGATTTCAATACTAAGAACATAAATGAAAAAGAACAAGCAGTAAATTGTCAAGCAAAAGTTGATTAATAGAAATATATATTTGATTCACACGAATACATTAAATTACCGCCCATAACGTTTAATATGTCTAAAACCAATTTTTTATAAAGTATTTTATTTAGCTAAATTTATATTATGCATTTATTGAATATATTGTAATAATTGCAGATCTGTGAACCCTAAAGATTGTTTCCTATCAGTACTTCTGGAAAGTTATCTTCGTTGTACTTAATCACAAAACTTCCTACAAAAAATAAACGCATGGTTGGCCATTTTTACGTTTTATTGCTATCAGAAACTTTAATAGAAATTTTCGATATATCTTTAGTAGTTTTTTGGTTAAATAAAAATAAATGATTTAATTAAAAAAAGAAGTGCTGTAAAAAAAAAAGTACAAGTCTGCACTTATGTAAACGAAATATTTTTATTATAAATACTGCCATTGAAAATCCGGAAGTTTAAAAGCTCTGTGATTATTATATGCATAAAATGCAAATCCTCGAAAGAATTAAAACAGAAAATATAAAATCTCATTCAACATGAAATTTAGGAAAATACAGGGACATTACAGGAGCGTGCATGAACATTAAAGGAATGTACAGGATTAAGTCACACAGAAATATGTGATAAAGAAAACTCATTCTGAAACTATTTTGGTCAGTTTTCAAAGTATATTGAGCTGCAGTGCTTGTATAGCTACACCTTAACACATTCGAATCAGCAAACGCGAATTCTCATTTAACATAAAAGTTGGCCTCGCCCGTAGGCGTTTCTGTAATCTTTATATTATTTAATAAAATCAATTTGCGTATTAATATCGTCAATTTTTCGTCAATATATTGTCGAATTTCCCTTAAGTGCCATCGGCATATAAATATATACATATGCCAGTGGTATTTACATTATTGGTTGTTAGAGATAAAATTTAAATGATTTAAACATGAATATGTAAAACCCTTTTCTCAGAGCTCGAAGTCTCCGCCCCCTTTTTTTAGGACACTCTCATTGATGAGAAATTTCCGCCTTCTTTGCTACCACTGTTTTTTATGCTAAGTGTCCTGAAAAAAAGAAAAGAAAAAAAAAAAAAAAAATGCAGAGACTTCGAGCTCTGCCTTTTCTTAAATAGCATAATCTTCAAGAGGAACGTCAAAATGCGGAGCTTACAGTTCATAATAGTAAAACATCCAAACGTGAGTATGCAATCTACATTTATAGTATTGAGACTCAGAGTTACGTGGGGCGGCAGATCCACCTGCTTTCTCTGATTCTTCCACCAGTATATAATATTTTTTTTTTACTTAATTAATCTTGGAAATTTACTACTAAAATTTCCGAAAAAAAAATACTAGTGGAAGAATTGGGGAAAAAAATTTACCTGTCGTTACCCTGGAGTAAGCGTGACCAATTTACTTTTTTATAAGTAGGGAATTTACCGTTTTTAACTGTAATGTTTCTAAGCTTATATAGAACTATTTAAATCTTTTTTTCTAGTAATATTTTAGCAGTACTGTAGGGGTTAAAGTCGATTGATTAAACGAGAGTTCTATGCCTGGTTGGAATGTTCAACATGCACGTTTTCCTAAGGGGCCTTAGCCTAAATTCACGCGAGTTTCGGAGAACACAATAGAAAACTCCGAGAAGCTATATGGACGGGCAGACTTGGGTTTTTATTTTAGAGAGTAACTCGTGTAAAGGGCCTCCAGTTTATATAATTAAAAAATCCCGCAATTTCTAGACACATTATCTTTATAATAAAATAAATATTTTTTATAAAGATAAAAGAAAATCTCCCTCCGTGTACGGGGAGATTATTTCGTATTTACTGTGTTTACATTTACAGGCTGCAAATAGTCTTATATTTTAATACCACAATTTTTGAATGAAAACATGTGCAGAGCCTGATTAAGGGGGAAGCACACATTATCTCCGCTTTCACCGGAATATTTTTACAATTATTTTTTACTTCATGTCATAGAAATTCCACGCTTTGACGAGGAAATATTTTTTATAAAAAACGAACGGTGTAAAACAATCCAATTTACTCACCGTTATTAGACACCAGAATTCTTTTAAAATAATTTTTAATAAGAATTTTCTGTTTATTATAGGAGGAAAGTATTTGTTAAAAAATAACGGTGTAAGTATAAATAATGTGTGCTTTCCCCTTAATCAGGCTCTGACCATGTGTCATTAGTTTTCAGGATTTATAAATATCAACCATTGCATTTTACAATTACTGGTGCGAATATAATTTAGTGGGATAATAGTTTTCAATAATTTATCTGTTAGAAATAGTATTTTAGTAATTGTGGTGTTAATGAAATTTAACTTAAAAAGTTCTTTTGCCCGTCAAAAACACGGGCACCGTACGCCGAGGGTTAAAAAAAAAGGATTGATAAATCGAATACCGATTTAAAAAATAAGAATATTTAATTAATAAAACTTATTTATTTATTTATTTATTCATTCACTTATTTTTATTTTTTGTCTGATATTAGCAGAGAATAAGATTTTTAAACATTGTTCCTTAAGTATCTCTCTGCATTTTGTTTTCCCATGATGCTTATATACATTCAGCAATGACATCTGCTTATTATTCCATCTGTATATCTATTTCAGTATCGTCTTTATTCTATCTGAACGTGCCTGCAACTTCTACCTATGTGCTACGGCATCTATATCACTACTTACATGACAGAGAAAATATTTAATGCGTCACATATCTTTTCTGATAAACTTGTTGAGAATAAATGTACGTGCAATACAGAAGAAGTTCTAGTATAGGAAGTAAATGCTAATGCATATTATTGTTCGAAAATAAATTAAAATATTATAATGCTACGAGAATTTCAGTAATCTCTTTATGAAGCATATTATATTAACGTACTCGCATATCTCTTGAATTAAATTTCTTGTGATACAATAATGAGATTACATTTGAAGGCTGAAAGAATGATAATGTCGAATAGAATTTTGACGTTGTATTTTATGCTCATTTTTATAAAATATTTTTTTTCCAATAAGAATTGAAATATGATTTAGTTATAGATTGACGAGTTAAATGAAGCAGCAAAATATGTTATTAGATTATAAAAATAATAAGTATAGAGAAGTAGAAATATAAATTCAGATTTTACTTACAATGATTTGATAATAAAGTATCTTAAAAAGTTTATTAAATAAGCGTATTAAAAATCCATGGAATTATTTGCTTAATTTCTTTCATTCTTTTTTTAATTTTTTTTCCCCATTAAATATATTTATACAGGAATAATTTTTTATCGAAAGTACTAAGTTTTACCAGATTAACTTATTAATTATTTATCTGAATGTAAATTAATCATATTTTTCTAATTAAAAATCTATCATATTAAATTAAAATTTTAGAAGTTGAACTTGATTTTAATTCTAAAAATTATATATTTTTTTAAATAAAACTATGCACTTTTTTACACAGTGAGCAAACAATTTCCATTGAAACAGTATTGGTTGACTGAAGATTGACATATACACTAGTAATATATATATATATATATATATATATACGCATGCATTGCTCAGAGAAAATTCTTGGAAATATTCGTATTGGATGAAAATTAATAAAATAATTTTCACATTGAAAAATTTTTTAAATGCTCTGTGAATTTATATTGTTTCATTTTAAAGATTTCTTATCATGCTTAAAATTAGAAAAAAAAAAAACTGCAATTTGTGAAAAAACTAAATGATTACAAAATTATGGTTAAAAAGATTACAAATTAATAATTCAGTTGCATGTTTCATATATATATATATACATGCATACATACACCAGACTGTTTTGGTCGTCACACAACCCATACAGCCACTGATATCCATTAGAAATCTAAATTACATCAAAATGATCCATAAAAGGTATAAAAAATGTAAAAAATGTCCATTAAAAATCCTGGATATCCTGTACTAATTATAGATATCTATTAGATGTTTAAATAGAGACAAAATTTAGACGTGCTTTTTTCGATGTCTAATAGATGTAACATGTTAGATCAAAACAAGATTTAGATATTTTGAATACCTATTAGATCTAACAAATCCAATTATTGGATATTTGGAGATTTATGGGATATGTAACAGGTGTCTAATGGATGTAAAAAAGAGTGGCATTTGTCGTGCTAATAGATATCTGTGGGATATTTATGGACGTTTAATGGATCATTTTAAAACTTTTATACGCGTCTATGGATATAAGTGGCTGTGTGGGAACTTTCTTCTATATCATTCTTTGGATTAGTGAAAATATTAGCACTACCTACCATTTTATATAGGCAAATAATTAATTCTAGTTTTTCATAATAAATATTTAACATGTGCAGTTTCGGGCATTTTTAACCAACAGATTCTGAGACGTAGCCGTAAGGAAAAGCACAGAAGCTGAGTAATAGTTGCGCATCTCCATTTCAACAGTATTTCATCAAAAATATTTTTCATAGTGGTTGTCTTATATATCACGTCTATTGCTTTTATACGCCGTAGAAGATGGGATTTAAGCAATTGAGAATGTATTGGGGGCCGGGGGGGGGGGTATTCTCTTTCTGCCGAAATAATTATTTGTGGTTTAAACCAAATTAAATTTTAATTGTTGAAATAGGATGACAGATAATTTACTGTTGTTTTATGCTACACATATATATTTATTAGTTATCTGTGTGCAATAGGATAATTGGATTTTTTTAAACAACTACCAAGAAATAAAGTATTTAATAATAAATACATAAATGTGTTATAGACATCTACATAGCAAAAGAATTAGTTATCTTGTTTCGATAATTAATATTTAGAATTTTCCATTCAAAATTATTCATTCAAAAAAGAAAACGCTAGCAATAATGAAATATTAAGCGACTTTGGAATTCGAAAGTAATAGCCTTATTGTTCAGAAAATAATGCAATAATTAACTTATAAAATCAAGGCTTATACTAAGACGCTTTCTTTTGTTACAGTCCTTTTGAGATTTTCAAATTCCTTTTAAATTTATTGTTATGCATGTGGGAGAAATAATCTTTGTTGCATTTAAAAGAAATAATAAATGTATGAATTAAATTTAAGGAAAAAAATAAATCCGTATTGTAATTTGATTTTAATGTTTTAAAATTATAGAAGAATTTACTTATGTGATTTCTCATCTTAATGGATTTAAAATTTACTTAATATAATCATATTTTTCAATAATACACACACACACACACACACACACACACACACACACATATATATATATATATATATATTACCTTAAACAATAAACATTTGGTGATTTTGTGAGTTTTATTATTTTTCAGAACTTCATATATTATGAATATTGCTTTATAATGAGTGAATAAGTTTATACATTTTTTTTCAGTTGCATGGGAAAATATTTCATTAAAAAAAAAAAAAAAGAAAAGAAAAAAAAAAAAAGAAAAATCAATAAAATGTCTCAAAACATTTTCACAATTACAACTGAAGAAATATACGAAATAGATTACCAAATTCTAAGGAAATAATAAAAAAAAATAATTAAATAAATAATTAAATAAATAAAAATCAGATCTGGTACCTTACTGGTTCACGGTATTTTCTTTTAACCTACTTTTAACCTGCCATATACACATTAGTCTTATTACAGCTTAACATGTGGGATATGAGATAACATATTTTAAAATATTTAATATAATTCCAATAGCAGTTCAAAATAGTTTTTAAAACACAATGGACACATAGAAGCACAAAATACAAATTGACATTTTTAGTTTCTATCATATAGCAATATTACTTGAATTATTTTATCGAAATCGAAGAAATAGTATTTGCCCAGATATATCAAGCTTAAAAAAAAAAAAAAAAAAAAAAAAATCTTATACACTACGTCTATGGGAAAATTAATCGTTGAAACATTTAAATAACTTTAGATTGCACAACACATATTAAAATGAATTATTGATTGTATTAATAAGATGTAAATCAATTTGTCAGCGATACCTATCGTGAAATAGCTTACCAGTCAGTATACTGCGTTTGTGTCATGTGCATACTTGCCAACATCCACAATAATATTCAGTAGTGTTGCTAGTCCCGCCCTTTTTCTCACACCAGTAATTTTGTAGAGTAATATTTTCCAAATACAATTATGATTAAAAATGACGAAAATTACTCTAAAAAAATACTGAAGGAAGGTAGGGCTAACCATATTAACCCATTAAACGCCGCTATATGAACGACACCGAAAATATTTGAATTTTTGTATGTTTTGAGGTTCAATATACGTCTCTAATCATAAGCAGTTTAAATTTTTCAAAAATCTTTATTTGTCTAGAAGATATGATAGGGTCCCAAAATGGGAGACTTGGCGCTTAATGGGTGTAACAGTGATATTTCCGCCAAAATGTAGAGAATTCAATGTTTAATTTTAATATCTTGAAAATTAAGTTAGAAATCACCTAGAGTATTTTTTATATTATTAAAAAATTAATTATTGATAACTTAAATGCATATTAATTATGTTCAAGCTTTAAAATAAAGAAACTCGTAAATTTTCTTACCTGTTTAATTTCTTTTTTCTTTTACATTTTTGTATGAAATGGACCTAAGCAGTTTTTATGCAACATGGCCTTACATTTTTCGCACCACAGGCGAGTATTCTTTTTACAAAATTTACATTTTGATTGTTTTCCAGACTGTGTGATAAAGTGATTCACATTATCAAAGCGTATGTTAGAGTTCACTGGCGTGTGTGGTCCAAATCGAGGTTTTGCCAACGATTCCTGTCTCTCTGATTTCATCAGACACATCACAATGTCTCTTAAAAGTGCTAATTGAGTCATTTGTCCATTCATCTATCGATGGATTCTCCAAGCCGCTGCCACAGCCATGTTTAGTGTGTTGGTGAAAAATGGCCACCACCATTTCTTGCTCTTTATTCTTGGTCGGTAAGAGCTCAAAAATCGATCAAGGAGATCTACTCCACCCATATTTTTGTTGTATGATCCAACTATTCCTGGTTGGGGCAAATCAATCTTCTTTTAGATTTTTAACACCAACATTTTGCTTGCTCTATAGGCTCCATACACACAAAATTCGATGCGAAGCATACAACTTTATTGTCTTTCCACTTTACTAAACTAATATCCTTTGTTATGATGTAGTCAGCTGTCCCTCTTTCTTTTTTTTACCAAAACTGCACTGTCTTGTAAAGGACAGTTCTGATGTCGATTCTCTCTCACAGTTCCAGTGAGACGGAATTCCCTTTTCCGCATTTCTTCAAGCAATGGAAGAGAGTTGAAGAAATTGTCAACATACACTTTGTGTTTTCTACTATTTTCTACACATTCTATTAGATCCAAAATAACTCTGGTTCCAAGGGGAGTTTTGTCTTCATTTGAAGCTTCCTTTCCCACATAAACTTGCAAATTGAATGGATAAGCTTGGGAAGAAGCAAGAACCCACAATTTGTATCCAAATTTTATGGGTTTTCCCCGCATATACATTTTACGGAATGCCTGCCTGTGTAAGGGATCATTTCCTCGTCAATACTTAAACATTCAGAAAATGTTCCGAATTGCTGCAATCCTTTGCAAAACATCTCAATGAAACATCTAACTTTAGCTAACTTGTCAGAACCATCGATTGAATTATTATCACATAAATGAAGGTACTTCTTTATATCTCTAAAACTTTGCCTGCTCATGGCATTTTGTACGAAGGGCAAATTACAATCTTTCGAATTGCTCCAATATACATCTGCTTAAGGCAAGGAATGATATCCGCTAAACAATATAAATCCGATAAACACTTCCAATAACTTTTCAGATAATGAAAATGCATAACTATTTTTTTTGCGTAGCGTATCTTACAGTTTCTTCTAAGATAAGATTCATGATATTGGAATCAAAAAAAAAATTTGAATAATTCGTAAGGCGTTTTCTCTCCTATTTCAGGGTGCGTCTCTTCTAAAAGTGATGTTTTTTCAGATTGAATTGGAGCTAAATTCTCGGCTTTTTTCCAAACATATGATTTCTTTTTTGGCTCATTTTGTTTGCTAGCGCTAATAGAATCACTTATTTTAACGAGCTTTTTTCTTTTTGCCGATTTTATAGGTTTTGATTGTTGGTCTTGATTTTTATTCAAGTCATCTTCATGACTCGAAAAATAATTTTCTTTCGGACACCTTTTCCTCTTTTTACTTTCTTGGATTCGCGAAAATATTGGATTCGCGAAAATTTTCGACCTCCGTTTTTTGACGGATCTACACGTTTTGGGATGTCCTGAACACGAATTGACAGTTTTTAAAACATGTCTGTCTGTGTGTCTGTCTGTCTGTCTGTCTGTATCATTTTTTTGTGGACGCTGTATCTCACGAACCAATGAATGAAATTTAACCAAACATGGTGTTTAGTTGCACACTGACATGAACTGGTGCCCATTAGATTTGGGGATCAATAGCTCAACAGGTGGCGCTGTAATCGCATTTTATGCAAATTTTTAACATGGCAGCATAGGACAAAATTCCGTATAAATGGGCATAATGAGAGTTATTTTAAACTTGCGATTTAAATAACTCTCTTGTAAAATTAATATGAATTACTGATAATAGTAGTAGTTAACTAGGAAAAAAAATTGTGCATGGGGGGGGTGGGCATCCGTTCCCCCCTGGGGGGAAGTACCCCCGGGGGGGGTTAAATTTTGAAGATGGGTATCATTCGAAAGATCTCGCCAATACCTTTAAAACGAATGGTTGAACCATAAATCTGTGATTATTTAAAACAAAGTTAACAAAAAAAAATCGTATATTTTTTTTTAACGAAATTTTACCAAACTTGGTATTTAGTTGGTCCCCGACATAAACTGGTGCTGATTATATTTGGGGATCAATAGCTCAACAGGAGGCGCTGTGATAGCATTTTATCTAAATTTTTAACATGGCAGAATAGGACAAAAATTCGTATAAATGTGCATAATAAGAGTTATTTTACACTTGTGATTGTAAAATTAATATGAATTATTGATAATAGTAGCACGTAACTAGGAAAAAAATTTTGTGCATGGGGGGGGGCATCGCTTACCGCCTGGGGGGAAGTACCCCCCCGTGGAGGGTAAATTTTGAAGATTGGTATCATTCGAAAGACCTCGTCAATACCTTTAAAACGAATGGTTGAACTATAAATCTGTGATAATTTAAAACAAAGTTATCGATTTTTTTTTTACTTTTAACCAAAAAAAAAAAAAAAAAAAACTTAGAAAATTTCGCATTTTTTTTTTTTTAAATATTGTTACTGATTGAATATGTATAGGAAAATATAGAAGAATGTCTTGTGGTGGCCACAACATACTAGTTTGGTGTTGTTTTTCTCCTTGAACCCTTTGTTGTCTCGCGCTGTTTTAAACTAAGTTCAACTTCTCCGCTTACATCCACTGGTACAATTTCATCTAAATTGTTTTCAATAAAATTCTCTTTATCAGTTATATGTCCAGGATCAGGTTGTAAACAAGTGATGCTACACTCATCTGCTGAGAATTCGCCCGAATCTAATGTTTCCATGTAATCCAAAGCTTGCTGCACAGTTAAAAACTTTACCGGCATTTTTACTTTAAAATGAAATTTAAGAACCTTTCTTGAAAATCAACCTCGCTTACTGAACGCTTCACATAGAATGCTGACCAAGAATTTATCTAAGGCCTGCCGCACACCAAAGAGGCAAGCGACAGCGGCATAGGCGATACGTCTCTTGAATTAGAGACGCGGCGCAAGCGACTCGAGTTTCACACTCACACCGAAGCGACAGACACATCCTGCGAAGGATGCGTTTTTGATCACGTGTGCTTGTTGACTTTTGAGATTTCAGGTTTTATTTATTATAATATAAGGAGATTATAATTTCTAAATCTATTATAATTTCAAGTAAAACAGAAAAAAAATTAAGATAAGAGTAATTAAGGAGAAAATAATTATTAAATTTAAAATTAGCTTTTTTTTTTTGTTTGTTAAATTAATCAAATATTATATTCTAACTAAAAACACTTAATTTTTCTTTGTGATTTAAGGGGAAGTAATTTTCATATTTGTGTGGGGGAAAGGGGGGGGGTTAATGTTTTATTTAAATTTATAATTAACATTTGATAAACATCTTGGAATAGAAAATGCTGATCGTTTGCTTTAATTGTGTTACTATTGTTGTGTAAAAATGTCTATTAAATTATTAAAAAAATTTATTTCAACCTGAAAGAAAAAAAAAAAACTTTATTATTAAATAAATAAATAATTTAAATAATTTTTATATTGCACTTTTATTTATATTTTATTTATTTATTTGTTTATTCAATTTATTTATTTATATATATATTTTTAATTTATATTCATTTAAATGAATGAATAAAATAAAAGTTAATATTTCTTATTTAAAAAATGTTTTATTTTTTAAAATAAAAATAAAAGAATAATTTAAGAGAAAGTAATTATTAAATTTAAAAGCTAATTTTTCGTTGTTGAATTAAAGTATTTTAACTTTAAAAATATATATATATTATTTTACTTTATCATTTAAATAAATGAATAATTTAGGGGAAAATTTTTATATTTCATTTATTTATTCCTTTATTTTGTTAATGTTTTATTTATATTTTTATTTAATGTTTTATATCCTGTTTCTAGCAGAAAACAAAGCTTGTCTGCGTTCATTAAGTTATTATTGATATGCAAACAAATATTCTATAAAATTATTACTATTATTATTTTTTTTTATTCCCAGCTAAAAAAGTGTTTTTATTTATTTCTTTTTTCTTTATAATTTAAATAAATGAATAATTTAAGAAAAATAATTTTACATTGCACCTTATATATTTTTTCTTTATTGTTAAATTTAAATGAATAGTTTCCAGTTGAAAACGTTGCTTTTAAATCTGAACAGTTTTTAATAAAAAATTGCAAAATGATGCAAAAACCCAATAATTTCCAAGATGTTATTAACATTGTACTAAATTCCTATATTTGATCTTCTCCCCTTCAAATGAATAATTTTTCTCTATTTTTCCTTTTTATTGTTTTTTTATAGAATATATCTATTAAAAAAAAAAAAAAAAAAGTAGAATTTAATTGTTATCCTTTTTCTTAAATTATTTTTCTACTTAAAAAAAAAAAAAAAAAAAAAAAAAAAATCATCCCTAGCGAGGGTCGAACCGAGTACCACTGTGTCACGAGTTAAACGCTTTACCCCTAAGCCACGCATCCCTTGCTAGGAAAGTTGTTCTGTTTCTTTTATCGGAAACGGTCAAACGGATGAAATTCAAGAGCGATATTTTAATATATAATGGGGGTTATTGCATAAAATTGTTACCCTATAATTTGTTTTCATCGATATCTTTTTATTTTAATATGTTTTTCCTTTCTATCTGAACTTAAATTGATTGTTTGCTGTATATTACACGGACTTGAATTTGGTATTGTCATTGTAGGACTCAGCGTAGTCACTTTTGTTTTAATACTATTATTTATACAAAGCAATCTTCGTGATATGCAATCGAAGAAAAATATTGCAAAGGATTACTAAATATTTCTATTAAAGTTATTAGTGTTGAAAAAAGCGACTGCGTTGAGCCCAGTGTTATTTAAATTTACCCACAGTTATCAAATTTCTATCGTCGCCATATTGCAACATAAGCGACAAGTGCGTAAAGTTGTAGCATGCGCGATTCGAGCGACAAACGGGAGACACACGTTCGACTGATAAGACATGACGCTTGTCTCTCTGGTGTGCGTATGCAGTAAAGTAAAAGTTAGCGGCAATGCTAGGGATTGTCTCTTATGTCGTCCAAGTCGCGCTTGTTTCTTTGGTGTGCGGCCTGCCTAACGGTTATCTAGAGCATTCCTCAGAACGCAAAGGAATGTACACGTGGCTAATTCAACATCTGCTTGTTATCATGTGCTTTGAGAAAAACGAGTAACCCTTTCCAAGAATAGTGAAAAAATAACAAAAGAGGCTATTGCCACAAGAGGGGTAAGGGGACTTCTTTCTACTATCAGAAAGCGCAAGTCTCCCATTTTGGGACCTCTCTAAATAAATAACTGTAAAACCCCTTGAAATTACTTTTTTTTTTGTCCCATGTTTGTTATGACTTGAAAAAAGAACTATTGGCTTTCATATTCAATGTTCCTGAACCCTCGCTCTCGAATTATTTATTTTTAGTGAATTTTTATTCTTATGAAGTAAAAAAAAAAGCAATTTTGCTTAAATTTGAACAATTTTAAAAAACTGAATTTATATTACAAATGTTTTTTTTTTTTTTTTTTTTTTTTTAATCACAAGCACACTAAGTACTTCAATATTGAACAAAAAAATACATATTATATATATATATATATCTTAATTACTTTTCGAGAAAAAAAAATCTTAAAAAAGGTTCCCAAAATGGGAGACTTGGCGCCTAATGGGTTTAAGGAATATTAATTGGGATGTCGCCAAGTATGGTCATGCGATAAGAACTAGTTCAGACATACCAAACAGATGAAGAAGTTGGAAAGTTAAAATACATTTGAAATTTCGAAAGTGAGAGTTGCCATACGAGTCTCATACTCGTCACAGCGTTCGTATAGAATTTCTCCAAGTACATTCTGCTGCAAAAGCATGCTACTGCTCTATTTTTGCGGAGGAAATATTATCACAAAGCACATGTGAATTTTGATTTCGACGTTTAACCTTTGCTGACAAAATTTAATTTTACTTCTCTGAAAACCATTGCCAAATTTAGCGACTTCTTTAATTCAATATTTCACTGTAGGCAGATGCCTAATTACTTCGAAGATTTTGCATCCGTTATGTACAGTCAGAAAAAAAAAAAAAAAAAAAAAAAAAAAACACCAACCGCCCACCTAATTTCGCCGTAAATAGCCGCATGTTTCAGCTGGTACCTATCGATCTGTAAGAACGTCTAGTTTTTATTGGTGCAGTTAGATTTTGATTAAGAGGTTATCTACATATTAAAACAGGCATAAACTTCATTTTTTTCAATGACGACCCCTATTTTTGACCTCATATTCAGATTTCAGAGATCAAGGCAGTTCGGAAAACTTACCTATTTATATACTTTAAATAAATTCTAAACAGAGTTACACGTGAAAATGTGTTAGGGGACCATCTATTCATTAAAAAAAAAAAATCGTGATCTACCACACAATATGCATTATTTATTAAATTTCACACCGGAAAAAAAAGTTCAGAAATGTTAATTATAAAATAAAAAACGATTCTAATTCGCCGAACTTTCTGTGTTAGTTTATGAATTAAAAGAATTTTATTGATTTCTATTTATTAAACATTGAATAGTTAAATACATCACTTCATACGAAGAAAATTAAATTGCTTGAATCATATGAACCCTGCAATATAAAATTACAAAAATCTAGATACCAAGGTAAAGGAATAATAGTAATAATGATAATAATATTAATAGCGGAAAAAAAATGTGTTTAATATTTAAGAAAAAGAATTATCTACTTGTTGGGTATATTTTTATTTTATACAGTAAGCCCCGCATTTAAGTGTGCTCCAAAAAATTTTACATTTAATTTTAGGCGTACAAACCAACAACAGATAATATACAAAAATATAGATAACAAGATTTAAACTAAAATCTGAGAAAGGATAATTAACATGTACGCGACTGCTAACGTAGTTTCACGTCATTTGGAAATCTGTCACTCCTCCAGTGGGCATTTCTTTCACAATTTGTGTGCTATGACATTTCTTAAGAATATTCTTTATATTCATATTTATATAAACAAAATAGTATGAATACAAATACTTTCACTAGAAAGAGTATAATTATTATGTATATTCATATGAAAATAAATATGGATATAGAAAAAACGGTTTCCTATTGCCTAGAACGAGTATTCCCCGTTCTGCAGTCGTCTACTGTACTTGAATTCTTAATTTTAAATGTGTAAAATCTATATCTTTAAAAGTAATAAAACTTATTACTTTGTTTTAAATTCTTTTCCGTGATAAATGTAACGCCAGTGTTACGCCGTGATTAGAATAATCGAAAATAAATAATATTGCGCTTTGTTTCAATAATATATTTTAAAAACTTAAAAAAAAAAAAAAAAAAATACCACTATATCATTTAGTATTTAAAAAACATTTAATAAAAATTTTATATTTTATTATGTTACGTCATGCGATAAAATTTAAACAGCATAAACGGTAGGGTAAACGAATGCGAAAATGTCACAACAAGATTAAAACAAAGAATTTGTTTTAAATAATCTGATAAAAATTAATAAAAATTATTTTTATTAATTAAAAAAAGTAAAAAACAAAAGTATTGTTCACTGCGTATTGCTCTTTCAAATAATAATCCTCGTCTTACCGCGTTTTCTAAATCTTAATATATAACTTGAGGTGAACGAATCCTAGAATATTCAAATTAAAAACAAAAGACAAAAGGAATAAAATAGAATTTTAGCAGTGAGAAACTAGGAAAAGTTATGTAATATTTAAGAACAAAGACTTAACATTTCAGAATCGAGTACACTCCTTTTTTCAACGGAAGCCACCCCTTAATTTTTCTAAAATTTTACATTATAAAACAAAATTATTTTGCTTACCTCCAATTAAATCATTTAAATTTTGTCTTCAGCATTCAATGTAGTAAATGCCATTGACATTTATGCATACCAGCGAAATGTTGCTTAGAAAACAATTAGAATAACTCTAAGGTAAATTAAAATAGTTTTTCGTCAAAATATATACAGATATTTACTCACAGAGGATACAAATTATTATAAGTGACGGCGCCCTAACAACAGTAAAAAATTAAGTATCACTGTAACTAAACAAAATAGTGTTTAGAACGAGCTGTAAATTTGGAAACCCATGTTTTTAATGATGCTCGTTTTATTTATGCAAAAATATAACATAGGTCATAATTCATAATTTTTTCAAATATGAAATTAATAATAATTTTCATATTTCATTTTTTTTTTTTTTATCAAAAATATTTATGTAATATGTTTGGGTCTCTTCCTTCTATCATATAAAAAAAGCAGAATTTGAATATCTTAATTAATTTGGAAGATATGAATTAATGTTTGTCACACTCATTTAACAGTAGCGCCCTCATAGTTTGACAGCTTATAACTCTGTGAAGAATTGAGCAAAATATATAAACAATATAATTTTCCGCGATGATTTAGTCCAAAAAATTCAAATAAATTATGAAAAATGGGGGTTACTATTGAAAAAAATGAAGTTGTTGCCAGTTTTAATATGTAGACGACCCTTTAAGCAAACTGTAACTATACCATTATAAACTAGACGTTATTACAAATCGATTGGTACCAACCACATGTTTCTATGACAACTTATGGCGAAAATAGATGGGGGGGGGCTTTTTTTTTTTTTTTTTTTTTTTTTTTGTGACTGTACATCAAATATCACTCTTCAAAATCATTGGTGATAGTTAAAAAAGAGAGTCCCTAAATTTCGTAACACAGTTTAGAAATCTGCCAACAAAATCAGGAGGATTGTTAGTACCGCCACATTTTCCACACCAGTCTTTTTTAGAGTCTTTATCTTCTTAATTTATCGTAAATACATTTGAAGATAATTACTCTAAAAGTTAGGTGGTGTGAAAAAATGGGCGGTACTTACAATCCTCCGGATTAGCATAGATGCCAATTTCTTTATTAATATTCCGTAGCATTGTTAGTACCCGCCCCTTTACACACCACTTAATTTTTAGAACAATTTTCCCTAAATATAACTGCGATTAAATAAGAAGAAAAATGCTAAAAAATAAATAAATAAAGGCGGCTATAGTGCGACCACGTTTCCTACGACTAGCAATGAGGCCGAGTCCAAAAGTTTGGAGGGATGCAAAATTGGGCGAGAGATAGTTATTTGGCAAACATCCAGTGATTCGGTGTTCCCTTATCGCTTGTTTTCTCTCAGTCACCCCTATTTTAACACTGGACTCGTTCAATCCGCACTTGCGCAGAGGCTTCCATGGTCGCAAGAAATGTGGTTAAATAATATTAACAGTGCTACGGAATATTAATTAGGTTAATGCAGGGGTCGTACTCTCCGCCCTATTTTTAGGGCACCCTCAGAGATAAGAAATCTTCGCCTTTTTTTTTTGCCACCACTAATTTCAAGCAGAAATATATCTGGTATATTTCTCGTAATGTGTCATTATTATACAGGGTAGAGGTTATTATTGTTTAATAGTGGTAGCAATAAATTTTTAAATTTCTTATTCATGAGAGCGGAGAGTACGACCCCTGGATGTTGGCAACTATGGGATTAGGTTGGCAGATCTGTGTTTAGAGTCGATAAAGGGTTAATCCATGACGACAGAGATGTTACTTATCGAAAACACAGCGACATGTGTAATAAAGTCAAGCACAAGAATTTGGTTGTTTCGTAGTTATTTATGTATAACAGGAAAAAATATACTATAAATGAAGTGGTGCGAAATTAATACAGGGGTAAAAATGCTCAGGAATAAATTAAAACCTCTGCAACTATGAAAATTTACCGACACTTGTCAACCGATATAAGCTAATTCAAAAACTATTAGAGCGGGCTAATTTTTAGTAGTACATTTTTACCAATTATGGTTTGAACGTTTTTGAGGAATTGATGATTAAACATTTTTGCGGATATTTGTTTCCATTTTTTTCACTGTTTAAGCGCTTGAATGTTATCATTAAATTTACATATTTTAATAGGATTTATGTAGTTATATAGATATTTTTTATTCTTTATGAATATGTGCTTTAATTATTTATTTATTTATTTATAGCATGTTTAGAAACTTCATAAGGGAGAGATATTGTAAAAATGTTTAGCTTTTTCATTCTATTTACAGTAGCTTAAACATGGTTTGAGATATGGCATGGTTTGTATGCATTTTATACGCTCCTTATAAGATCTTTTAATGTCACCTGAGTTTGTCAATGCAATAAGGAATCACTCTGATTATATATATATATGCAGGGTGTACAATAAGTTCTCATACAATTTAAAACTTAAAATACACAAAAGTTAAAGAAAAAAAAGGCTTTTATTTAAAGCAAATTACAAAACAAACATTCAGAAAACCACCATAACAAATATTTAGGGATACTTCCACCTTTTTGTTTTTTTACCAGCTTTAGTCTTTTCTCGAAGCTAACGCATGCGGCATGTATGGCTTGCATTGGGATTTCATCCCATACTTTAAGTATAACGTTTTTGAATTGTGTTAAATTGCTGCATTTCACATCTTTAAGCTTCGACAACATATAACCCCATGCAAAATAATCTAAGGGGTTTAGGTCGGGGAGCTGGGAGGCCATTCTTCTTTTAGCAAAAAGTCGGTCAAATTTTCTCGGCACCATTGTTGCTCCTTATTAGCTGTGTGGGATGGCGCACCTTCTTGCTGGAAGCAATAATAATCGTCTCCATACATGTTTTGAAGATTTGGTAATAAAACTTTCTCCAAAACTTCCTTCTGATACATTTCTGCATTAATCTTTACTCCTTTTTCAATAAAAACCAAAGGAAGTTTCCCCCTTTTCGAAAAAGCCCCCCGTACCATTAATGATGAAGCATTTTGAAATCTTGGCCACAGTAGCTTGATTGTCAGGGATATCTTGAATGGATGTCGACCATACTCGATCATTCTGGGGATTGTGAGATTGTTGTAGAACGAAAAGTTTCCCATCAGAGAAAATGAATTCATCACCTGGGTGCCAAGAGAGCAAGGTTAGCTCTTCCATACCTCTTTGCTTTTGAGGCCTTTGAAATTCCATGTGTTCTTGTTTTTCTGTAAGCTTTATATCTTAGATAAT
This sequence comes from Salticus scenicus, assembly GCA_963930645.1. Lineage (NCBI taxonomy): Eukaryota > Metazoa > Arthropoda > Arachnida > Araneae > Salticidae > Salticus > Salticus scenicus. Next base: position 184,025,321 of record OZ005653.1, on the reverse strand, counting down.
TTTTTAGAAGATTGTGGACAGATGATTTTGAAATCTTGCAACCTCGTATAACTTTCTAAGAGAGGTCTGTCCATTTCTCCGGATGCACTCTCTTACTGCTTTGATGACTTTTTCAGTCTGTGCAGTGCGAGGTCTGCCGGATCCATACCTGTCCTGCACAGATGAAGTTTCATTATTCCTTTGTATCGTCCTATAAACAAAATCACGTTTGACGTCTAAGTTTTTCAGGTATCTGAAGATTTTTCCTGCTTTCTGTCCTTCTAAATATTTTTTCACGATCACCTTTCTATATCCTGTCATGGTTTCTGAAACAAAATGAAAAATATTACAATTGATTCTATTACATATATTCTTTAAAGACACGATGTAAAACAATGTTAAAAAACTTTTGTTAGCCTAGAATTAATAGTTTTTGATAAGACCACATTCAAAATACTGTATGAGAACTTTTTGGACACCCTATATATATATCACTCCGCATTTGAAAGAATTAATTTATCACAATTCGGTGTATGAAATAAATGCACGTTTAAATGCGATAAAAAAATTAAACACCTCCAATTCAAAATATGTCGTCCTTCAACAACTTAAGTTTCCGACAGATATAAACAGTGTTCAAGACTATGGCGTAAAAGTAGTTACTTCATCTTATAAGATTTATAGTCTGTATTTTAGGATATTTTGTCGCATTGAGGGATAATTGTAGAAGATGTATAGTAAACAATGTTTATAAAGATAGAAAATTCTTCCAGAGAAAACTTTTAAAATGCGGTGAAAACTTTCCCGGATTATTTTCTAGATGCTAAAGTTTCATTATGTTGCATTCAACACGAATCTAGCATTAAGATTGTCAGTAACAGAAAGTTGTCATATTTAAGCACATTAACCTTATTTCATTTTTGATTTGGTCTTTTTAAGGCAAATATCATAAAGAAAGTTTAAAACAAACATATATGATGACAATTATTCCCAAATTAAACTTATCAGTTGAGTTGTAAAGCGACGTTACACTTACAACAACATCTCTACTTACCCTACTTTACCCTCAATATAAAATACAGTATAAAATAAAAAATAATGCTTAGTCTTTTCTTCATAAATTTATTAAGAATTCTTAATTTAAATTTCCATATAGTAATATCATTTATTTCGTAATCATAAATTATAACTATCGAATGATCAGAGTATATTGAAATTTTTAGGACTTACTTCATCATAAACTTTTTATAGAACTTTTATGACTGTCGTTATTTCTCTTCAATAATTGTATGCATCCCAGATTTTAAAGATTCTGAAATAAGTATATATTTATATTTTCCGAAATTTATGAAAATTTATGACCAGTCATAAATACTTATCTGTACTATAGCTGTATGAAATAAATTGAAGCAGGAAATAGATTTTTTAGTTAGAGAATTTCAATATTTATCCAGTTACGTAGTAATTTATGCATATGAAATTGAAGAATTAAATACAATTGAAATTTGGTATTTATTTAAACGGCATTTTGTAGAGAAATAACATTGGCATATTTGTTAATTCATAATTTTAGAAATAAATGTAAAAAAAAAAAAAAAAAAAAAAAAAAAGATGTTATTTCAATCTTTTAGAACATGTCCAATTAAATACTAATGAATAGCTAAACCCTTTTTTACATCCTTTTATTATGCAAAACAATATTTTTACTGATATATATGTATATTGCATGGCTGCCAATATTTTCATTTTTTTCCGGAGTACTTTTAGCCACGCTTTTATTTCGCGCTACTTTATATATAGAAAAATTTTCTCTAGTATATAACTTCGATCAAATAAGAAAAAATTACGTGATACGAAATAATGGCGGGGCTAAAAGTACTCCGGAATAAATTAAAAGACAGCTATGATATTGTTGTACCTTTATACATTCATTTGTTTTCATATTATGGAATATACATCTTGGTATATAGATTATCAAACATTTTTAAAAGATAATGTAAAAAATTTTAGATTTCGATTTGAATAAATGTTACAAATTCCACGATATGTACCATAACTTTCATTTTTAAAACAATTGTTGAAAAGTGTAACAAAAAATTTATTTAAAATTTTGTTGCTTAGTTAGAACATAGCCTGCTGTACTAGATGCCTTCCGCGTTGTTCGGAAACTTGGCGGTAGACAGCGCCACTTGGTACAGATTGCGCGACTTATTTATTCAACAGCCACCAAAAATTTTTAAAGTGGGATTTGATATACATAAAAGGCAAATTGAAACGAAGAAACGTCGAATATATATATCATATATCACTTCTTAAATTATTGATGGCATTCGAATAAAAAAATCACGTAATCTGTACCAGGTGACGCTGTCTACCTCTTGAACTGTTGTCAAGTTTCCGAGCCACGCGGAAAGCATTTAGTTTAGGAGGCTATGGTTAGAAATATATATGTATTTTGAAATATAACTCAGTAAACTGTATTTCAACAGTCGTAAGAAATTTTAACTTACATTTAGAAAAAAATTATCGGAACAAAATAAGTTCAATTACTTCATTGTTGAGTTCTCAACTATTCTTAACAATATCGTGACCTCTGTCGTGAATTCACGACATTTTAAAATCTGTAACTCCGCCAGTGCGTGTTTCTTCAAGATACATAGGTTCATTTATTCTTAGAAATATACACAATATTCACATTTGTGCAATAAATGCACTATGAATATACTTTGATCAGAATGAGTATAACTGTAATGTATATTTATTTTTATTATAAATATGAATACAGAAAACATTGATTTAAGATAATGTAATATACAAAAATAACGCCCACAGGTGGAGCGTACTGACAAGAAAAACAAAACCATGCGGTCGCGAAAGTGTTAAAATTAGTAATCTTACAATTAAACACATAATATAATAAATATCCCTGGTTATGTATTGTTTCATTATTCTTTCAGCTATAAATCCATACGCATTGAATTTTGTTTGTCATACTCCTTGAACAACTAAATCCCTGAATCATTTTCTTTTTTAATCCATGTGACTCCAAATGTATCACCCTGTAAGTATTAATTGCTTATTGTGGTTGTTTTTTGTTGGATTCTCTGTTATTTGTACTTAATAGCTTCTATTTCACTGCAATAATTTTCACGTACGACAGGAGGCCCTCTGGTGATTTGCTATTATAGCCACTAGTGAACAAAATCGTACATTGGTGCTCAAGGGTGAAACGGACTCCCTGATGAATACTTTGCACCTTTCTGAGTTTCTCCTTCTTGAAATTTACTTTCGTATTGGTCTATGTGGTTTCAGTGATGTTGTATCTATTGCTTGACTTTTACTGCTTTTAAGAATTCCTTATTAATATTTCAACATTATATATATATTAAAAATTATAATCACATGATTATTTAATACAAAATTAAATAAATAAATAAATAAGCAAACTATTTAATTTTTAAAAAGTAAATGTTTAAAATATTTGCAACAATAAAACTTTTAGCACTGAAAATACTTTTACACATTATTTTATCTTTAGATATTATATAAAATTTATCATGTTTCTATCTCGTTTGGTTAAATTTGCTTATAGTAAACGTTGGATACTATATCGTAAATTTTATAAACATTGTGTGTATTGATAAATTCTTCCTTGAGTAAAACAAATTGTTTTAGCCGATAACATTATCATTTGTCCTCAAATTAGTTTGCTTAGAAATATTAATCAAATCATCACACCACGCACGTCTAGATTAGTCTCGAACTTCCCCTATAGTGTCATTTTCAACTTTATTAATGATTTTAACCCTTCTTTACATTAATTTTATGTATTAATTGCCTTCATTAGGTGGATTTACTATGTTTAGTAATAAAGGAATTTGTAAATTTCTACGAGTATAACTAATATGTTATAATTAAAAATATAAGAGATGGTCATTGTGTATGAGTAGTCCGGATCTTCTTCATCTTTTAAATGCATCATTTAGTACTGGAAATCTTAATTTCTTATGAAGAATTTCCTTCTAATAAAGAAATAAATAAAATAATAATTTGTATTATTCGGAGGGGTCGCACTCCCCGCCTTACTTTCGGGACACTCTTAGATATGAAACATTTTCTTCTCTATTACTACCAGTATTTTTTATAAAACAACCTTTATACTATTTGAAGAGCTTGTTTCCAAAAGGCGTTAAGTCAAAAATTTCAAAAATTGACTTTTCGACGAAAAAGGTCGCAGCACACGTCTAAGAATATATTTTCAATAAGTAGAAGTTCCGAACGAAGTTTAGTCATAATAAAAACAGGTAGTGAAATCCGTGTTTTTTTCCAAAAAGAATTAAGTCACAAGTAAGTTTTGTGCCAAAAAGGAATAAGTCAAGTTTAACCAATTGTAGCGTGCCTTGAGATCACGTGGTTTGTCTGGATTTGGGAGAAAAGTCAAAAGTAAGGAAAAAAATGTTGTTGTAGATTGTCACATTGAGAAAGTTTTTTTTTTTTTTTTTTTTTTTTTTTCCCGTAGAAAAATATAAAGATGAATGCATTTATAATCTTTATTATAATGTGTTTGTAAATATTTTAATCTTGGTTTTGGAATCCCGAAAAAAAGACATCTGTTCCTTCTGTATTAGGAAAAAAAACATAAATGAATCCAGAAAAATGTACAGAAAAAGGAAAAGACCCTGTTAACCGAACTTTTGATTCATAAGCATCGGAGCAAAAAATTTTATTCACTTTTAGGGGAAAAGCTTATAGGAGAAGATGAAATTACAATATGTTTTGACCTGATGCAAAATCAGGAATTACCACACAAATAAAAATTATACCATGTTAGGTATGTTTTAGCAGTGGCTGCTCAAAAGGACCTCACCTTCACATACTATTTACCAGTGCGTGGTCACTCTTACTTACCAGCAGATAGAAGATTCGGACGAGTGGAGACTAGTTTAAAGAAAGTGGATACAATGTTACTTTCTAATAAATATTTTGAACATTTCTCTAAGGTTGGAAATCTTTTCGAGTATAAGAAGCACTGGAATATTTTAGACTAGAAAAATTTTGCACATAGTTGTCTGAAAAGCAAACAAGGTTTCTTGATTTCAGAGGCAAAAGTACTGGAAATTAAGAAGCGAGATGTGGGAATCAAGACAACGTACTGTGGTTCATTTTACCGCCAAAACATCCTGAAACGAGGGACAAAAAGTTTCCCGTGCGCCCCTTATGAAAAAAAAAACAAAAAACAATATGAAACAAGCAAAGAAAAACAGATGCTTTTAAATTGCTTAACGCTTTGGGAATTGCACGAATGTTTTTATTTTTATGAATAATCTCTCAATGATACTGCTAACGCTAACACAAGGGAAAATAATGATAAAGATGGTGAAATAGAATTTATAAATGAAGATTTGTAGCAACTAACTATCTTCAAAAATTGTATAGCTAAAATGTATGTTGTATTTACATGAAAAAAAATACTTGGATTACTTTCAAATGGAAGTAAGTCATTTCATTTCGTTATTTGTTTGTGCCAAAAGGGCGTAAGTCATAGTTTTGTTCCAAAAGGAGTTAAGTCATTTCTTTCTTTTTTTATTTCTAAATAACTATACTGTCAGGATTTTTTTAAACATGCAATTTAGTGTTAATATCAGCCATAGATTACTGAGAAAAATTATCTTTTCCTTAAATTCAATAATAAATCCTACATAACAAAACCGCGTTTTCTCAAGAACTGAAAAAAATGACTTAACGCCATTTGGAAACAAGCTCTTCATTTAATCGCTACACATTACTATAAGTTTACCATAAAGATTTTTTCATGAAATTAGTGGTGCCATTAAAGGCGGACATTTTGCATCTCTGAGAGTGTCCTGGTAAATAGGCGGATAGTACGACCCCTGTATTTGGTATATTTAGATTTTGGTCTGTATCAATTTCAATTCAAATAATAGCATTAATTATTTTGCTTTTAATAGTATTGAAAATAAACTCGAAAATTTGCATCATAATACGACATAATAATAATAATAATAATAATAATAAATATTAGGACTTTGAATAAGTTCCTCGCTGTTTTTTTTTTTTTTTTTTTTTTTTTTTCTACTGCACCCAATGTCCAAACTCCCAATGTCCAGGATAATTCCCAAAGCATACTTGCCAACATCCCAAATTATAAATAGATTATAGGACTTCTTCACACACCATAAATTGTAAGCTAGCACAACCGGTTTGAAATGACGTAGCCTTTCTTCATCAGGTGCAAAAAAACACGTGCTACTGCCTTGGAGGCAAAAGGAAGTCTTGCTTTTGCCTCCAAGCAAGCTTTTGCCTACAAGGCCGTAGCACGTGTTTTTTTGCACCTGATGAAGAAAGGCTACGTCATTTCCAAACTGGTTGTGCTAGCTTAAAATCTATGGTTTGTGAAGAAGTCATATAATTTATTTATCGATAGTACGCCAGTTTTGAATTTAGTTTTTGGTATCCTAATTAATATTCCGTAGTATCGTTAGCCGGACCTTCTTTTTTACACCAGTATTTGTTTAGAGTAATTTTCGTCTAATTTAATCGTAATTGTATTTGGAGAATACTACTCTACAAATTTACTGGTGTGAGAAAAGGGCGGGACTAGCAACACTACGGGATATTAATGACATACTTGTCAACATACTAATTAATATTCCGTATTATTGTTAGCCCCGACTTCTCTTTCACACCAATATCTTTTTAGAGTATTTTTCTTCTTATCTAATCGTAATTGAATTTGTACAATATTGCTCTAAAAATTTACTGGTGTGGGAAAAAGGGAGGGACTAACAACACTACGGAATATTAATTAGGATGTTAGCAAGTATGTTAATGAGGGTGTTGGCAAATCTGACAATGCATTCAAACGTTTCGAAACAGTTATGTCATCTACTCATAATGACTTCGAAACTTCAGATAGCGTCTGAAATAGGTCTCAAGTTTTCATATAAAAAAATTCATTTAATCTAAGGTTGAATTCAAAGAAGTTTTGAATAACTTGAATGCAGGGAAAACTGACAGAAATAGCCGATGAGCTATAGATTCAATGTTTCGTAAAAAATATGTTATTCTCCTATATAATGCGTGAGCACCGCAATTTCATCTTGTTGTTGCCTTTAAAGAGTAATAAAGGTAAAATAATATGCTTTAAGAGCATATAAAACTAATATATCAAATTTAAAAGCAAATTAAAAATAAATAAATAAAAATTCTCTCAAAGACAGATTTTAGTTTAGTACAGAGGACTGTTAATTTCAATCTGTACAATTTAAATTTAAATTTTTAAATTTTAAATAAAATTTTTTGCTTTATCTCATTTTTTGACCGTAAAACTTGGCCACGTACTTTTTAAAATGACTGAAATGAATTAGAAGGAAGTGTTGTCACCTAAATTTCATACTTTAGTTAATCTAAAAAAAATTTAAACGTCAAGTCGAAAAACCGTTTGCACCCATGGATTCAAAAACATTGGCCCTTTCATTTGGCACCGAATTTGTAACGAGACACTTACTTTTTAAAAGGACCGAAATAAATTAAAAGGAAGTGTTGCTGATATTTCTAACTTATTTTGGTGTTACACAAAGCTGCTCTACAAAAACTCCAGATTGAAAATAATATTCCTCCGTCCTCATAAATATATTCACTTTACATTCATTTCCTATTTTTCTGTAAAATTAATTTCTGTAATTTATTTTTATCAAAAAATAGTAAGCAGAAAAAAAAAAAAAAAAAAAAAAAAGCTTTTTAGACAGGCATAAATTTAATCTGCGACTGCAACAACCATAGATTCCTACCATTATGCTTTCCTGATATCAAATTAGCGTTTACATTAACCCTTTCAGTCGCAGTGTTCCCGCTGATGGAACATCTAATTTTAATTCTCAAGTGCAAAAACGCATCCCGGAAATTCATTAGCAAAAATTTACATTTATAATATAGCAGAAAAGGACATTTCTCTTTATCTTGAAAATTTAAAATTTCTTTTCTTTTAATTTTGTTCGTAAATTACGGTGGCAGTGTAATTTAAATGGTCCGAATTACCCTGCGCCGCAAAGGGTTAAACAAATTGCGAGTACACCAAGAAAATGTTTAAATAAAACTATTTACATTAATATAAAACATAAATATCTATGAATATAAAATGTCATGAACTTCTTTTACTTAGTTTATTATAATGGAGTTTTAACTACGTAACTGCGAAAAAGGAAAATATAAGTATATTAAAAAATTACTAAAAAATTACATAAAATAATAATACATAATTGCAATTAATTTTCTGCTAGATGTAAAAACAATGAAGAACAATAAAACTATGCTTTATTATTTTATTAATGATTGTAATATTTATACTATTTATTAATTTACCGCACAAGATTAAGGCAACGTGAAATGCAAATATGTTACTAAATTACTTCATATGTCTCCCAAAATAAAATTTCTCAATACTATTGATTTTTGGTATAAAATATTTTCTTTTATGAAAACATTTGTCAAAGTATTTGAAGGTGTCTTCTTATAATGACTTTCTTGTCAATAAACTTTACGAAAAGGATCAGTTTAAAATTGATATATTTCAAAGTTTACTTCTAAAAGAATTTTTACCCCACAAAAGTACATTTAGATAGTATTAAACGGAATTATATTTACGACACTGGGCATCATTATTTATTTCTTAAATGAAATTTTATGTCATTTTTTTATAGATTAAAGCATATTTGTTTTTAAATTAAGTTTTATGGTTAGAGAATAGATCTTATAATAGTTTACCTTCTAATTTGTGGAATAGAAATCATTTTTGTCATATTGCTTTAAGGTTTAGAGAGACTGCTATGTATATTTAAAAACTTTTCTAATAAACTTAGAGCAACAGATAAAATTGATTTATTTATATATAAAAACTCAATACGTTAAGAAAATAAAGATAATGTTCGGAGTTTCAGTTTGCAATTTTTTCAAAAGAGAGGAAATTGATGTAAAATAAATATCATAAAATCAGTTAAAAATCTTATTAGTATATTTCACATAACATAAATGTATAGTAAACAAAACTCAATATCTTTTTTTAATTATTTAAAAAAACTCTAGCGAGCATCATTACTTTTATATACCATTTCTTCATTAAAAACATTTCATTTGCATGTTATTAAAATGCCAAATATCGTAGAGAACAACAAAATATGGATAAACAATATGTTTTTAATAAACAAAGATAAAATAAGCTCTTTTAAAATATTTTTTGGTGAATATTCTGATATCCATATTTTAAAACTATTTTTTATATTTTATATTCGTTTAATGAAATTACTGTGAGATTAAAATAACAAAAAATGTACGGATAATTGGAAATGTTATTTTTATATACAAGTTGTAAAGCTTTTATCATTTATTACATAACGCCTTTCATTGGTTAATATTTGTATATCTTTATTTTATTCAATTGATGCCTTAGTCAGCCATTCTTTCTTTCTTTTTTTATTATTATTATTATTATTATTGTTGTTTTCTTAGAAAAACATTAAATTGTATATATTAAAACACAAAGATGGTTAGCGTTTAAGGCCAAAACGGGACAAATAAGCATGCGCAAAAACCTTTGAGCCAATCCTTAACAATCATATTCCTCTTATTAGACGAATGAAAAATAGGAACCCACTGCCCATAGAGAAGGAAAAATCAAAGAAAGGTATGAGATTTTTTTTTTTTTTTTTTTTTTTTGTGTGTGTGTGTGTGCAGAGCCTGATTAAGGGGGAAGCACACATTATTTATAATTACACCGTTATTTTTTAACAAATACTTTCCTCCTATAATAAACAGAAAATTCTCATTAAAAATTATTTTAAAAGAATTCTGGTGTCTAATAACGGTGAGTAAATTGGATTGTTTTAAACCGTTCATTTTTTATAAAAAATATTTCCTCGTCAAAGCGTGGAATTTCTATGACATGAAGTAAAAAATAATTGTAAAAATATTCCGGTGAGAGAGGAGAAAATGTGTGCTTCCCCCTTAATCAGCCTCTATGTGTGAGTGTGTGTGTGTATTTTATTTGATTAGTTTCATCATTAATTTGGTCATATTTCGTACATTCTAACGGTAACCTTATCATTTCAAAACATCATTATTAACAGTCGAGTAATATAAAAACACAAGATTTGATTTCTCACCTTATTTTCAAGAAATTAGGAGAAAAATGTCTGTTCCGAAAGTCTTAATTTTCGAAGTGTGTAAATTTTCCAGTTAATGTAAACTAAAGAATTCGCAGAATGTGCATGTAAAATTTCCTACCTGCAACTCGGGAATGGTGCAGTCAAGAAATTAAAAATTTAATTCAAGTAAACACTGTTTAAACTTAAGATTGTCCTATGATTGATTTGCCCACAAAAAACAATTTTTAATGAATTATATATTAAATACTTGAGCTTTTTAAATTTTATTTTTCTTGAAAAAGAAAAAAGTGTTTAAAACGTACACATATGTCTCTAGAAACTGTATTTTTGGTTCAATGAACTTTTGTCTACACAATGTATTTTAGAACTACGAATAGATAATAACATTTAATTTTTTTTTCTACGACTAAATTGTTGTTTTAGTATTATAATCCATCTAATACTTATTTTCAATGCGTATTTCCATTTTTTTTCTCATATAAACATGCTTATCTCATTAACCCTTTAAAATTTTATTTAATCATATTACCTAAATAAAAATATCTTTAAGGTAAAAATTCATTAAGATAAAACTTAATTGACTCCCATGTTATCAAATAAAAAAAAAATTATAAGCGATTATTGGTAAAATGTTTACAATTGTAATGAATGAAATCATAATGTAATAGCATATATCATATAATATTTTTTTTTTCTGTAAATATACATTAATTCTCTTTATTTGTAGAAAACTTTCTTTAAAATATTAAATAAAACCTACATCACTGTTTTCGGATATATATCACAGATGATTAAATTCTGAATGTGATTTATCATGGAAATGTATAAACTTCCCTAGCAATTTCATGTCCCTGACTTTTATAAAAGATGGATGGCACGAGTGTGCATGATGTCTTCATATCGATATTTAAAGGGGAGGTACTTCTCTATTTTTAAATGCATCATGATTCATACAATATGAATCTTCGTACATACCGAACACTTACAATGTTCAGAGATATAACAAATTTTTATTTTATTTCATTTGTTATTTTTTTCATTTAAAACATACAATTAGCGAAATGTTTATTTGCATATTTAAAAGGTAATGATTTTTTATAAACAGAGTTGACATCTACCAGGATTTTTTCATAACACTATTTTGGGAAATTTATCTTCATTTTATTTTAGCTCAGATTTTTAAAGTAAAAAATCGAAAGAATATTTGTATTAAAAATTATTAATAAATACAAATCCCGACGGTTGAAAAATCTATACACGTATACAACTTTTTGCGAATACAACATGATAAATAGAAAAATACGAGAAGTTTATTAATATTTTACATAACGTGTTATCTTAAATATGATGTTGTTGTGTATGAACAAGTTGAGTGCCACACGTATTCTTAAGGAAATCTCAGTCACACGATCTGCTTAGAAGCGAGTTATGTTTATCGTGTTTCAATAAAATACATCAAAGATAGAATCCTGTAATAAATAAAAATTAATAAAAAATTAAGTTTTTTTTTTTTTTTTTTTTTTTTTTTTTTAGTTTTATAAAATATTTTACACTATTAGACATCAGTGGTTGACGCGGCTCTATATCATATTTTACACTGTCAATCACCGGTGGTTGACACGGCCTAAACGGAGAGTTCAGTGTCAGCCACCGGCTTACATGGCACTAAACGTGTTAAATGGATGCATTAACAAAGCTGCCGACTTTTATAATTTATTCCAGAGCATGGTTAGATCTTTTTCTTATTTAACCCGTTAGTAGTCGCAATAGACAGCGCCACCTATTACAGATTGCGCACTTTTTATTTAACTGTCACCAATAATTTTAAGAAATGAGGTGATCGACGTTTCTTCGATTTTTATTCGCGTTTTATCTATATCAAATATCACTTCTAAAAATTTTTGGTTGCAATTGAATAAAAATATCTGGAAACAGTGAAGGATGGGCGGCAAATCGACCAACTAGCGACTACTAACGGGTTATTACCAGAGCCTGATTAAGGGGGAAGCACACATTATTTATAATTACACCGTTATTTTTTAACAAATACTTTTCTCCTATAATAAACAGAAAATTCTCATTAAAAAATATTTTAAAAGAATTCTGGTGTCTAATAACGGTGAGTAAATTGGATTGTTTTACACCATTCATTTTTTATAAAAAATATTTCCTCGTCAAAGCGTGGATGTTCTATGACATGAAGTAAAAAATAATTGTAAAAATATTCCGGTGAGAGCGGAGATAATGTGTGCTTCCCCCTTAATCAGGCTCTGGTTATTACCACTTTTTCTTTCTTTTTTTTACATATCAAGTGGTGTGGAATTAAGGTGACAATAAAAGTGCTCCGGAATAAATTTTGAAAACTGGCAGCCCTGCAATACATGGGTCGTACTTTCCGCCATTTTTTCAGGATACTCTCAGAGCATGTTAATAGAATATCTGTAGCTTCATGCCTCAGAGATGAGAAAATCTCGCCTTTTTCGAGTCATTTCCAGTCATTTTATGCACAAACGTTTGAGGCATTTTCATAGTAATGTGTCATGATTAAATAGCATTGAGATTATTGTATAAAAATAGTGGTAGCAATAAAGAGGGATATTTCTCATCCTTGAGAGTGCCAGAAAAAATGACGAACAGTATGATCTCTGGCGATACCAATAGATGATTATTATTATTTTATAGAATTTAATGTAAATTGTCTTAACCCTTTAATAGGCAAAGTAATTACGCTCGTCTAAAGTCTAGGCAACTGAGGAGAATAAAAGTGATAAATTAAATTTTAAGTTAAGTCATACCTGCCAGCTTTCTAATCAATATTCCGTAAAAATGTTAGTACCATTTTTTTTTTCTCTAGTCTTTTCTTAGAGTATTTTTCTTGATATTTAATCGTAATGATATTTAGAGAAACTTTATTTTTAATGATATTCGGAATCAAAGAGGTGTGCAAAAAAGGACGGGTACTTACAATTTTATGGAATATTAATTAGAATCATAGTTGCCAACATTTTAATTTATTCCGGAGTATTTTTGGCTTGCTTTTATTTTTCAACATTTCATTTACAGAAACATTTTCTCCAATACATAACTCCGATAAAATAAGAAAATATTACTCTTAAAAAATAAGCGTTATGAGATAAAAGCGAGGTTAAAAAAGCTCCGGGTTAAATAAAAAAGTTGTAAGCTATGTCAGAATATTGGAAAGTATGGGTTAGGTTAAAAAAAAAAAAAAAGATAAAAAATTTCCGGGATGGATTTTTGCCAATTCGGATTAAAATTAGATAGAAAAATAATAGCTCACCGTTTCTAAAAGACTTAATTTAATTTTAATATTTTTCTATAATTAAATTTACTGATTATTACAAACAAACGTTTTGATAATTTTTTTATAAATCACTTTACTCCTGAGAAATTACTAAAAATAATCAAGATTTGTTAAATAAGTCAAAAATCAAATTCACATATTCGTCTTTGGTTTTATCAATAAAAATCTTATTTTGAAATTAGTCAAACAGATCATGAGGAATCAGATAAAACTGACTAAATCTTAATTCTTGTTAGATTGTTTTAACCCATTGATTAGATTTCTTTACAATAAATACATCTTCAACAGAAAAGTAACATAATTCCGATTCCATTTCATTTCAGATATTTCCAACGTTTCCATTAATTTTATCGAGTTGAGATTAATCTTTATCTGATGTGGGTATTTCATTTGAAGCAATCGATTCAGCAAATAAGAAAAGAAGAAATTTTATTTATTTTGTAGAAGGAAAATTTAAGGACAATCATTATTTCATTAATTGCAAAATAAATTTTCAACTATGGTTTGTTTACAGTTACAGTAAATAATTTGCTGCCAAAACTAAATGAATAATTCTTTCCAAAATCTTATTAATGTTATTTTAAATCGCAAATAAAATGTATTAATTTCTGCATTTTTACAATAAATATTTTTCTTAAAGATGTTTGTTTTATTCTAGTTTACAATAATACTATAAGTAAAGGAAACAGGCAACCGTGAAAATGTTTGACCTCTTTTTTTTTTTTTTTTTTTTTTTTCCCACGATTTTATACTTTTGCGTGATTGTGAATTAAAAAATAACAGTTTTAAAGTATTGTCCATCCGTAGGTTATCCAGTTTGTTTGTCTTTATATACAGTATCTCAATAAGAAATTATCGTAAAGAGGTAGGGTAAGTTTTAAAATATTATTTATAAAACTTCCCAAAACCCTATTTATGTTTCGACGTTCTAATTTAAAAGCTTGGTACAGTCGGTAACAAAAGTGTCCGAACACTAGCAAAAAATCCTATGTTAAATGTACACTTCATACGGTTTTGTTAAATAAATCCTTATCGAATCATGTCCTTAGACTGACTAAGAACAGGATTCGACAAGGATTTATTTAACAAAACCGTATGAAGTGTACTTTTTTTACATAGGAATTTTTTCTAGTGTTCGGACACTTTCGTTACCGACTGTAAGTTAATCCAAATTTACGATTTTTTCTTAACATGGTTGTACAGTGCATGTTTCCGTTTAAACATACACCAAAAAGAATATTTTAACTGTAAAGATATTAGGCAAGCTTTAAAATATCACATATGACGCTTGTATGAATATTATTGACAATGGAAATTTCTGCTTTAAAAACTTCGTAAATCATTCGAAATTTACGATTTTCTTAACATGGGGAAATAGATCAAAATTTCTTTACATCACATTTAATAAAATTTTCACCGTAACGCGTATGTGCCATTTTGTAGCGTTGCAGAGTCGGTCAGTGATTAGCGTAAATGTTTATTAAACGAAAATAGCATTTTTCAAAATAATTAACAGTGGAAGACTGGTGAAAAATGAAACTAGAAATCTCTATTACCTTTTTTATTAATACATCATTCGGGAAAACAGAAAAAACGGCAGTTGTGTTTTGTATGGAAAGTATTTATACGCCATTGCGTATATATTTCTCTGGTTAATTGTTACTTAAACGTTTATGTAATTTGACATTGCAAAAATTATTGTTATCGCTATTTTTCTCTATTTAATGTTATGTATTAATGTTAATAATATATATGTATTTATTATCATTATTATTATTATTATTATTATTATTTTATATTTTTACTTAAGATTTATCTTAATATTAAATATTAATAATGTTTGTAAATAATTTAATAACAGAAGTTTTACCCATACCTGGAGAAAAAAGAAAAAAATTACATTAAAAAGTAAATAAGAAAACCATTCGATTGTTTTAAGAAACTGAATGCTTTCTTAATTTATTTTATTTTTGTTAAATTAATTATATAAGCAGTATTTTTTTGATTATAAAAAACAAAACAAATAGCCACTGTATATTTTACAAGAATTTTGTTTTTCAGAAGAAAGTAATAAAAATTAAATATTTTCTAAAATATATAGCTTTAGAAATGACAAAAAAATGTTTACTATAGTGTAATCGCTGGATTATATATTATAGATTTCACATATCTAAAATCCACGTAAAAATGTACAGTACTATATTTTAATGCATATTATATGATCGTTTTCAGCATTCAAATGAAATATATCTGTATCTAATCTTTCAAAATAACGTTTATAATTACTTGTGAAATTTATCATTTCTACACCTAAACATTGCCTTAAAAGCTATTTTGTGTGTAGTATTTAAGAAACCAAGTACTTTTATGTCAAATGTTAGCTTCAAGTTTATTAATCTTTCGGTTCTGGGATACATTGTATTTGGTCACTAGAGGGGAGGTCGTTAATTAAATGTTTTGTAACTTTTCTCTCTAAGGTATCACTCTCCACTAGTGAATATCTTTCATAGGAATACAATAGAACTTCTTTTTTTATTGAGCCTATAACCTATTTAATGCATTAAGAAAAAATTAATTAAAAATTACTTCTTAAACAATAAATCATGCAAAATTTAATGAAAAATTAATGATGATAATTTTATGGAATATGTTTATAAATAAAATACATTAAAGATGAAATTATAAGGAATTATACAACTTTTTTTTTTTTTTTTTTTTTTTTTTTCGAAAATACATTACATATATAGTTACAAACTTTCACCTAAATTGAATTCTGCGTTTTGAAAATAGTTTTCTTTGTTTTATTATTTACTTACTTGAAGAATTTTAGTCTTTAAATAAAGCAAATATTTCTCTAAAAAAACAGTGGTGTTCTTAAAATGGAATTGGTAGTAATTGATAAGCTTAACATTGTAGAGTTTGCGTTCCTGCAAACTCCATCTTAACTAGATACTTAGATTACTAAGAGAACACAAGACTTTAAATAACAATAACTAAAGTTCATTTGAGCAGATTAATGGGAGGGCGGCCTGGTAAATTTATATAGCTCAGCCAGCGTTTTACTTAATCAAAATATATGAATCAACAAATTAAGTAGATAACTTTAAATATCTCACCCCAGTAGATAGTCGAAAGGTGTAGAGACGGTCACACTCGTACTCCAACTACGGCTTCACTATGGGACAGAGGATTCCCTTCTCTCCCAGCTTGAACTTCCGAAAACTAATACACTCGCCAACACTCCACGCTACTTAACTTCACGCCACTAAATCTCCACTACTCAACTTCCGATATTCTCCAAAATAAGAATCAACACCATTCGCTATAAGATCCTCCAACATACACTATCGATCCTCCAACATCCACTATCGATCCTCCAACATCCACTATCGATCCTCCAACATCCACACCTCTACTAAAACCATCTCTATTTTTATACTTCTTTCTACACCCTCCTTTCACTACATTTCAATCCGTACTTTTAAAAATCACTTCTAATTTAACTAATATTCAAAATCTAAGTCTTTTAATGCAGCACCCTGCCGACGCAAAACTACTCCGACCTCAACCGTCACCGAGCCACTGGCGACGGAGTGATTTTAACCGTCTCCACTTCCTATCTTGCTGGATCCAGCTTAATTGAAACAACTGTGGTGACGTTCTAACGTCTCAACCTCACAGTCCCCCTCCTAGAAAAAAAATTTAGTCGGGAAAATCCCCAACGGGTTTGATCGATTAAATTTAAATAGCTCCATTCCCTCTCTAACTATCTCAAATCTCTGAAGTGTGAGTGCAGCCGTCACTTAAATTTTAACTGGGTGAGAAAAACTTAAAAATTT
Source organism: Salticus scenicus (assembly GCA_963930645.1). Classification (NCBI taxonomy): domain Eukaryota; kingdom Metazoa; phylum Arthropoda; class Arachnida; order Araneae; family Salticidae; genus Salticus; species Salticus scenicus. The sequence continues at coordinate 184,008,000 of OZ005653.1, read as the reverse complement.
GTTAAATCCCTGAGCGAAAACTCGTGGACGCAAAAAAAAATGAATTTAAAATTTTAAATAAAAGGCGTACGTTTATCCCGAGAACTCCGGGACTGACTGAGCTAAAACCAGGCTTACATTAGGATTAACAAACGTCTCCCTGTTAGGCCAGGAAGGCAATATATTAAATTCAACTTGATCTTGGCTTTACAATGTAAGTCGCTTGTGACAAAATGCGACATTTAGAGTTTGTTATAACACAAGAGTAGGTGTCTTTAAAATAAAAAGAGAAAAAAATGATAAAGTCTTTATTTGACTGGCTGACTGGTAACTGGAGCTCTACGTCTGCAAGGTAGCTGAGTAAACCAGGAATAGTCTGAACTTTTTTTCGCCCTAGAGCAGACGTCAGAATCCACAGGCTGTCCATATGCAGGAAAAGGAACTTTGACATCAAATTAAGATCTTTCACTTTAGATAAAAAGGGTTTTAACATCAGCTTAAGAGAATAGTCCATCAGAGTGTCTGAAATGGGAAAACCTTTACAGTATGCATAGTAAAAAAAGTGACAATTTATCTCTAGAAGAAATTGAGACATGTTCGTCTCTATTAACATAATATATAGGTTACATACTGAAATATTTCTCCCTCCTTAGCTAAAGCATACGCGGAAAAAACTGAGTAGTTAGTCTTTTTAATGTTATATAGTTAAACACGACTTTGATGCTTATAGCTAAAAAAAAACATTTTACCCCCTCTAAAAGTACATACAGATAAACTTTTAGACAAATATTCAAAAAATTTTACAATTACAAACATGCAGTTTATAAATATATCATTTATAAAAATGCAAGAGAAAAAGGGGGGGAAATTTACAAAGGGGCCAAAAAAACAGTTTATATTACCAGCTTTCTGCAGGAGATGGCTACAAGGTAAAAGACTTAATACATACATAAAATAGATATTTAAGAGAGAACAAAAATGTTGACATTGAAGCAGAACATTAATTTTGATTTGAAAGTTCATGGCTAAGTTAAATTTTGTATTTTTAGTTTGGGAAAGTCCATAACTTTCGTAAGAGTTCTTAAAATATAAAGTCCCAAAAAGGCTTCAAGGTACGTCGAACATTTTGTACAGCTCTGACAGAAATGCACTTGTAATAGAAAAAAAAATAGAGAACGGTATCACCTGATGTGAATTTGCAGCTGTAACTTCAGCAAGGTCAGAGGTCTTGGTGGATGTGCTCGTCAGCTAGGCCACAGGGTTGCAGGCTTTCGGACCGGGGTCTAGGGCTATCCCAAAAGGCTTGAACAAAGGCTTGTTCGGCAGGTGATTCATATGGCTGAGCCTGTTGTCGCAGTCTGGCTTGACGCCGAGTATTAAATCGGTGGTGTGAAGAGCACTCGTCTTTGCCGATTGAGTCAGGAGCTGCTAGGAATTTTTCCAAGTGCCGTCCGCTAGCTGATGAAGAGGGTGGAGGTCTTTTTCAAACCCTTGCCTTTCTCTTAGGTCGGAACGAGTCTGTGTGCACTGAATTTGGAACAGCTAGTACCTTCTGTGGGCGATGTGTTCCAGAGGACTTTGAGGAGGGGGCTTGAGGGCGTTTGAAACCCTTGTTCCAACCATGTTTCTTTTTACTCTGCGGTATAAAAGAGCCATTAGTAAAAGAATAGTCGCGTTTGCGACCAGTTTGCCTAGGAAATTTCACATTAGAATGGTTTGATGACCCACTACGAGCTCGTTTTTGTGCGACGGGTCTGCTAACACTAGATTGGTCAGCGGAAGTGCCCTGAACAGATTGTTCGGGTGTTGTAGGAGTAGGTAGTTCATCAGCTGTACAAGAATCAGGAGCACTAGGCTGGGGAGTGAGGTTAGGCGTAAGGACGGACTGTTCGTCAGGTGGGTTTGAACCCGGCACGCTATCACTATCAAGAGTTTCAGTATATGCTAGAGTGCACTCTTTAAATATTCGGACCTGATCCACATTAATGGTCGTGGGGGTGCCGTTAAAATCGATTGTCAGATTATTATTTTCGACTTTTAAAACAGAGAAAGGTCCAATGAATTTTGGCCCAAATTTAGCTACTTTAGAATCTTTTTTAGAGCTTAAAAAATGTGATTCTAGGAGTATTTTATCTCCCACTTTTACTTCTAAAATTCTACGTTTTAGGTTATAATATAGAGCTTGCTGCTCTTGAGCTTTTCTCAAATTTCTCTGAACTTCTGGAAGCAATTCTTCAATATTTTGCGTAATAAATTGAGATGCGTTTTGCTGTACCAATACCAGTTTTTGAAAGGGGGTCAGAATCTTTCTGCCCAAAAACAATTCAGCGGGAGTTTTTCCTGTGGCATCACTTACCGCTGTACGAATCGCATAGCCAAAATGATAGAGAAACTGATCCCAATTTTCATGATTTTGACCAATGAATGTCGCAATCATGTTTATTAGAGTTCTATTAACACGTTCGGCCTGATTAGCTTGCGGCCGATATGGAACCGTGAAGACATGTTTAATTTCGAGTGTATCGCAAAGTGCCTTAAAAACATTACTTATAAATTGAGGACCATGGTCCGTTACAATTTGAAGGGGGGCGCCGTAACGAGAAATATAATTATTAAAGAAGGCAGTGGCCACTGCTTGTGCCGAAGCTTTACGTAAAGGCACAAATTCAACCCATTTACTAAAATAATCCACCATAACTAACACATAACGAAATCTATTTGGTTTAGAGAGGGGGTAAGGACCGATTAAGTCAAGTCCAAGAATTTGATTTGGAAAATCAACTTTAATAGGAATTAATTTACCGGCCGGCTTTACATTTTTATAATTATATTGCTGGCACAAGCGACAACTCGAAACATAGTCAATAACAAACTTCCTCATTTTAGGAAAGTAACAGGCATCTTTGAGTTTTTTATAAGTTTTCCTAATGCCAAAGTGCCCCGAAATTGGAGAGTCATGAAACTCAAATAGGATGGCTTGACGAAGAGATTGGGGAATTACAACTCGTAATTCGCCATAAGATGATAATAATTTTGAATAAAAAAGCAAGCCACCGATTAAAGAAAAAGATTGGGACCAGTTTAAGGCAATGGCTGATTCAATTAATGAAACTGACTCAGGATCGTCTAAATACTTATAAATTAATCCAAATTCGGGATCATTTTTTTGTTCTTGGATTAATTGATCTCTCGAATTTAACACAGATGCTGGCATAAGCGCTAAAGCTACTTTTTCTTGATCAGATACGAATTTATTGTTTAAAGTAGTGACTAGATTTGTAGAAGCACATGGGTTAATTTGTTCACTTTCAATTTCCTTTACACAAGTTTCAGTCACGTCTACTAATATTTCGGATTGAACCGGTTCAGCCTTGAAATGCGAATGATGAATATGTGAGGCTTTAACAGTAGAATTTAACTGATCGTTCTTTTCATTTAAAGCAAGGGATTGATTTGTAAGATTAGATTCAATCTTATTTTCTTGAGTTTGAGTAGTACGTGATAGAACGTCAGCTACGATATTGTCCGAACCAGGTCGGTGTGTGATGTCTATATTAAAGTTAGCTAATTTTAGAGTCCATCGAATCATGCGAGGGGAGAGGTTCTTTCCAGTTGTTAACCGAGTTAATGCCGCATGATCCGTAACAACTGTTACTGGAAGTTGCGTAAAGTATAAACGAAATTTTTGCAGTCCCCAAAGCACTGCTAAACATTCACGTTCAGTTACTGGACAATTTCTTTCTGCAGTGTTAAGCGTACGGGATGCATATGCTATTGGGCGGCCTTCTTGGCTTAGAACGGCACCAATGCCGTACGAAGAAGCATCAGTAGCTACTTAAAATTTAATATTATAATTAGGATGAGCTAGTACAGGAGGAGCGCTAAGTATCGTTTTTAACTTATCAAATGCTTCTTGTGCTTCATTTGACCAGTGAAATTTAACTCTTTTCCTTTTGAGTTTAAAGAGGGGCTCGCATATGTGAGCAAAATTAGGTATAAATTTCCCATACCAAGCACACATGCCTAGAAATCTCGAAACTTGTTTGGAAGTTGTAGGAGGGGGCATGTTTAAAACTGGTTGAACTTTTTCATTATCTACAGAAATACCAGCAGGCGTTATTTTGACGCCTAGGTACTTAATTTCCTGCCGTGCAAAATGGCACTTTGAAGAATTTAAAGTTAATCCTGCATTTTGCAGTAGAGTAAAAACAGTTTTTAAATGATCTAAATGCTCATTGTAAGATGAGGACGTGATTATTATATCATCGAGATAAACATGTACAAATTTATTCAAAACAGGTTTAAGAATAGTTTCCATGGCTTTTTGGAATGTCGCTACAGCCCCTGAACATCCGAAAGGCATTCGTTTAAAACCAAACGTGCCATTTTTAGTTATAAACGCTGTTTTTGATATATCAGCGGGTTTCATTGCAATTTGAAAATAACCCGATGACAGATCGAGAGTAGACATAAAATTTGTCGTTGTTATATGTGCTAACAAATCATCAATTATAGGCAAGGGATACTGAGGATATTGTGTGATAGAATTGAGCCTACGATAATCGATTGCAAATCTCCATGCCTCCGGGTCAGTAATGGGTTTACCATTTTTCTTACGACATAAAACAACAGGAGACGCATAAGGAGAGGTTACAGGCATAATAATATCATTTTGTAACATTTTATCAATATGCCAATTTATAATATCTTGTTTGGCTTGATCATAACGATAAGGCTTACTAAAGACTGGTTTATTAGTTCCAGTGTCAATTTCATGGCATACAACATGGGTTAAGCCAGGTGTATTAGAAAATAACTGTTTAAACTGCTTAAGAAAATTAATAAAATCAATTTTTTCAATATGAGTGAGGGCACTTTCCTCTAAATTAACAATTAACTCTGTCGGCTCGACAGGTTTAGAATTTGATTTAGAATCATCAATATGTAAAGATTTATTGGCAAAATTAATTTCAACATTATTTGCTTTCATAAAGTCTAACCCTATAATGCAGGGATGCTGAAGATTGTCGATGACTTAAAAATCCCAATTAACACTTAAATTATGAATTTTAACATTCAGGCTGACTTCGCCTCTATTAACACAGGACTTGCCTTGAGCCGTTGTAATATTTAAATTTGTCCGCTTTAAAGATTTAAAGTCAAAATACTTTTTATAAGTTTCATACGCTAGAAAGGAGCGTTCAGCACCAGTGTCCCAATACGAAGGTATGAAAGTATCATGAATTATTGCATTTAAATTAGGAAGGTCCACTGGACTGATACAAATAGTGTCTAAACATATGGAGGTGGTTGAGTTATTCAGTGGCTGTTGACCCTCCTCACAAGAGCCACTTACTCGTTTAACTGACGACTCTGGTTATTACGAGTGTTACGAAAATTTCTGTTATTTCTATCAGCTCGAGAAAAGTTTTGAGACTGATTTTGATTAGGACGATCGTTCCGAGAATTTTGAAAGTTATTACGCCTTGGCTGCGGCAATTGACGTTCTTGCTGATAGCGATTGAAATTTTGAGGGGGGGGTGAAATTTTCACGCCTAGAATTTTGCATGCTTCCATTACCCCGTTGGCGATTAAAGGTGTTTTCCGCCCTTGGAGGGTGTCGTTCTTGATATTTGGCTAAGGTTTGAAACAGACTGTCGTAAGAGGTGACAGGTTTCAGATCAAGGTAATCTTGAATAGGAATAGTCAAAAGCGGGGTTATGATTTCCATTGCAGCGGTAAAAGATAAAACCAATTCCAGCTGCTTTATAATGTCGAATTTACGTAATAGAAATGTAGTAGGTTTGTCGTAAAACGACATCTTTGTCGTAAAAAGTTCTTGACGGAGTTTGGTTTTATCCACAATAGAAGAAAATGAATTTTTAATTTTGAGCTTCAAATCCTCATACGTAGGATTTTGGCCTAGAGTTCTAGAGGCAATGGTGTCATACCAGATTTTAGCATCTCCTTTTAAGGGTATTTTAATAAATTAAATTTATCTGCGTCGTCAATTTTACATATATCAAAATACTCTTCAAGATCTTCAAAAAATTTAAGTACATTGTTTGAGCCAGTAAAATAAACCCGAGTGGGGGGGGGGGGTGTCGAATTGGTTTGGGCGCCACTGTAGAGTTTGCGTTCCTGCAAACTCCATCTTAACTAGATACTTAGATTACTAAGAGAACACAAGACTTTAAATAACAATAACTAAAGTTTATTTGAGCAGATTAATGGGAGGGCGGCCTGGTAAAATTATATAGCTCAGCCAGCGTTTTACTTAATCAAAATATATGAATCAACAAATTAAGTAGATAACTTTAAATATCTCACCCCAGTAGATAGTCGAAAGGTGTAGAGACGGTCACACTCGTACTCCAACTACGGCTTCACTATGGGACAGAGGATTCCCTTCTCTCCCAGCTTGAACTTCCGAAAACTAATACACTCGCCAACACTCCACGCTACTTAACTTCACGCCACTAAATCTCCACTACTCAACTTCCGATATTCTCCAAAATAAGAATCAACACCATTCGCTATAAGATCCTCCAACATCCACTATCGATCCTCCAACATCCACTATCGATCCTCCAACATCCACACCTCTACTAAAGCCATCTCTATTTTTATACTTCTTTCTACACCCTCCTTTCACTACATTTCAATCCGTACTTTTAAAAATCACTTCTAATTTAACTAATATTCAAAATCTAAGTCTTTTAATGCAGCACCCTGCCGACGCAAAACTACTCCGACCTCAACCGTCACCGAGCCACTGGCGACGGAGTGATTTTAACCGTCTCCACTTCCTATCTTGCTGGATTCAGCTTAATTGAAACAACTGTGGTGACGTTCTAACGTCTCAACCTCACAACATGATAAGCTGGAATATGTTTGCTTATACCTGACAGTCGCATCACAATTTATAAATAATAGTATACTGATGTGATACCTAATTAAATATATAAATATATATATATATATATATATATATATATATATAGCACTTTTCCTTAACGTTGTTTTCCCAATGACTTTCTCTACCAAATGGTACACGAATGATTACCGCTATAATCTTCAGTAGTCAAGTGTCGGTTAGAGACATCACAGATTTCCTCGGATAGAGAGATCCCGAAGTTGCTTGGACACGTATGTCTCTGTCTGAAGAACTTTAATAAGGCAAACAAATACTATAGAGCGATAATCCTGACTTCAAACTCTTTTAACTTTTGTATAAATTAGGATTTTTTAGTTTTATGAGCATATTTAGACACATTTAACTCCACCTATTACGTTGTGTAGTTACAGAGAAAAAAAAAACTCTGTAGATACTCAAGTTGAATGTATATGCACCTGAAAACAACATGCAAAGTACGAAGAAAAACATGAATTTAGGAGCTAAAATAGTTTAATGCATATTCCACTGAGACTTATTAATCAAAGGAAGTTGTTTCACCGACTATCATATTAAAGTATATACATATATATATATATATACACATATATATATTAACCCTTTGCCAGCCCTATTTAATTTTCCTCCTCTGGTCAGTGTTGCCAAATTTAAGAAAATTTATTTCAATATCCACCACAACATTTTAACTGTAGCGGTTACCTAATCACTTTGAAGCCTATTCGTTCATTATGTATTTCAAATATCACTCCACAAAATTATTGGTGATACTTAAATGAAAGAGTCTCTAAATTTGGCAAAACTGTTTAGAGCGCCTTAGAACGGTAGGTTAATTTTCGGCGTAAACAATCAATTTTACTCAAGAAAATTTATTTATTTAGTAGGTATAGTTAAATAATTTTACTAGTTACTAAAATGTCACATTCTATTTAGTTTTTTTTTCTTTTTTTTATGTAAAATGAAATCATGTAGACGCCGTTGACGCCGAAAATTACAGCAATATTACTTATGTACGTAATCCTCAAAATTTTAATAAAATCTATTGATTCTAAAATTATTTCAATTTTAATGCATATAAATACTTACTTGCCGACATCCTAATCAATATTCCGAGGTGCCGTTTCTACCGTCCTTTTTCTCACACCAGTAAATTTTTAAAGTAATATCCTCCAAATGAAATTTCGGTTAAATAGGAAGAAAAATATTCTAAAAAGATACTGGTGCGATAAAGAAAGCGGGGCTAACAATACTACAGAATATTAATTATTTTTTGGCAAGAATGTAAATATCGCAATTTAAGTACATATATCTTAAAATATCTTTAGATATCTAAAAAAAATTGATTTATATCATCGAAAAAATACCTCGATGCGAAAATGATATTGTAATCGACGTAAAAGATTACTTTGGGGAAAGGAAATTCGTAGACTTCGTACATAGTAAAATTTTGTGTCTCGTTTTTTACATCGTATGCCTTAGACACCGCACATTAGAATGTAGAAAACGAGGAAAAAAAGCTAAAAATCCATAGAAACACCGGGGAAAATATCATTTAAAAACCCACAAAAAATGCAGGGGAAGAAAACCAAAAAAGAACTCACAATGTCAAGTGTGAAAAAGAAAAAAAAATAATAATAACGGCTAACACCGGTAGAGATAAAAGGACAAAATTAACTAGATAAAGACATGGAGGAGCGGGAGGGTAGGGCTGGATCATTAGACCTATCGTCGAGGATTAATGCGCCTCGCCTAGTATAGGACTCGGGGGTGAATGGGCGGGAGCCACCGCAATTTAGGATGCAGAAACGAGGGAAAAAAACTAAAAACCCATAGAAACACGGGAAAAAAGATTCAAAAATTCCATAGAAAAGAGCATATGACGAAAAAAAAAGTCTAATACCGGTGGAGATAAAAAGACAAAATTGACTAGAATTGATCCTTATCCGATTTGCAGTTTCTAGTTTCCAGATTTTCCTAACTGTTGATTTTGACATTGTTCTTTACAGTTTTGCTTCACTTAATAAATTTTTACTGTAAACCAAGACTTTGCAACTAAAATTATTGCTTTGATGTCAGCATATTTTCCTATTTTTCTTTGTAAGTTGCATCCTTTGATGTTTCTTTAAAACCTTGCATTATTTAGCAAAGAAAATATTTCGTATTCTTCTTTAAGTTTTTTAAGTTTTATCCTTAGTAATGTGTACCAAATATGTGTACAAATTTGCAAATCAATTGGGTAAATTTGCGAGCGCTATTGCAATATAAACAAATTTTGTTCACAGGCCGTAATGATAATAAAATTTTGGCATGCCCCTGTACACGAACTACAAATAGAATACACACCCAAAAGTATACAGCTAATGCCGTGTGGCACATAAACATGTTACCAAATTTTCAGTCAGTAGCGTGATTTTTGCGGCCGCTATCACGAGACACACAGACAGAAAAACAAACAAACACGCAGACGGAAGCAAAAATGTATTTGAATCTCACATGGAGGCCTCCACTGGCGTTTGGAAAAATTGTGGATGTGCCTCTTCGTCCTACTTGCATCAAGCATTGTTCAACAGATCATTTTTATGTATTCCTTATTATATAATACATGTGGGTACATAATGATTCGATTGATCTCCTACAGAAACGGAAACGTTTCTGAGGGGGCTTTCTCACCCCCCCCTCTATATCTCACTTTTTATATCTATCTATCTTTATATATATGCATATATATGTATTCCTAATAGCTGATAGCCTTGTATTAATTTTCTATAATTCATAAATACTTGTACAAAATTTTATGCAAATTGATTGCGTAACATATCGGATTTTTTTTTTTTTTTTGGTGTAACCCTGTAAATTAATTACCAATTCCGTGCATCCACTTTTCTACAGAAAAACATGCTTTTAAAATTCTAATGAAATTTCATTATATTTAATGGGATGTAGCCATGTTAAAATGCACTTTTAAGAAATACTGAATACAGACCATAACAGAACGAAATTATTTTATGCATCCCAGAAAAGGAGTCACAGTAATTACATGCATTAAAAAATATAGTTGGTTGGATTTTTTTTTCACGTCGCCCTAGTGCTGCGAAATGGGCGATTGGCGACGGTCTGGTACTCACCCCTAGAGGTAGTCTAGATCAGGCCTGTCCAACCCAAAACACTTGGTGGGCCACATTAGAAATATATTTTATTCATTCGGGCCACACAGTATGTACAGTCATAAAAAATCCCCCCGCCCTGCTTTACCGACTAATTCCGCCGTAAATTAATGTAGAGACTTGCGACTGGTGCCAATCGATTAGTAATAAGGCCTAATTTAGACGGTTTAGTTAGAATTTGCTTAAGGGATGTATACATATTAAAACTAACATCAACTTATTTTTTTTTTTTTTTTTCTTTTTTTTTCTTTTTTTTTTTTTTAAGGCAACCCGCAAATTCGACAAACTTTTTGGATTAAAAATTAGATGTCATTACCAATCGTTAGGCATCAGCTGCTAGTTTCTACGATGATTTACGGCGAAATTAGTCGGGGAGGAAATTACTATTATTATTAATATTTTATGTCTGTACATATGCATATGTGTATATATGTTTGTGAGTATATGATTCATGTGTGTATATACTTTTTTCAGAGAAGGGCATAGGGTGAAAATTCGGAGAAGAATACATTAATTTAAATTATTTTCATTCATAAATTAACAATAGAATTGTAAAAAAAAAAAAAATTACGACTATATATTAAAACTATAATAAAAAGAATGAATAATGGATCTAATAACATTCCATTAGAACAGTTCCTTATCTGCCATAATCGTTGAAAGGTATTTTCACTTCGAAAAGTCAGAACGTATTTATTAATTTTTTATTCGTTAACCAAAGTTGTCAAACTTTAAATATCGTTAGTCTCCTCGCGGGCCGCAAGAAACTACGCGGTGGGCCGCGGGTTGGCCACCCCTGGTCTAGATCACAGATTATTATAGAGATAGGACATTCCCGTATATTCTTTGGTAACCAAAATTTGACTGCAACGACCCTATTGTCAACGGCTGTAAGTTTCTCGAGCTCTCCAGCTTACGCAATCGTTCGTCTTCTTTTTATTGTATCTATATTCATATCGTAATATTAGCGCAACGTTAAATCCAACATCCAACCAACTAACCATTGTATTAATGTTTACGTTTGGCAACTTTGTTATTAGTTACGAACTTGTTTGTCGAAAGCAATTTATTTTAAGAAGCAAGTACTAAATATTAAGCAAATAAATTTCGAATATATATATAATTCTATAATATTTTTAGTTCCCCATCATACTATAGGTATGGGGAACTTAGGTAATCGTAAAAAAATTCGACCTCGGTTTTTTGACTTTTTTATACGTTTTCAGGTGTGAGCAATCCGAAAATGACAAAATTTGCATGGTGTCTGTCTGTAGGGTGTCTGTTAGTGTGTTAGTCCGTTAGTCTGTTAGTCTATTTACACGATATCTCGCGAACAAATGATCGCAGAAAGGTCAGATCAGTTTTAAAATATAACTTACGATACTGGCAAGAATCCTATTCATTTGCAACATTGGAATTAAAGAACTTCGTAAGTTATTAGAAATTTATGATTTTCTTAACATGGGAGAATAGGACAAAAATTTACTTAAACGTGCATTAAATGGAAACGTTTTACTGTAAAAATGTCAGACCAAGTTTAAAATATCAGTTTTGATGCCGGAATGAACATCAGTAACTATAAATATGCTACTTTCAAAATTTCGCAAGTTATTGGAAATTTACGAATTTCTTAACATGTCAGAATAGGGCAAAATTTCACATAAACGTCAATTTTTAGAGACATTTTCATCGTAAAGATGTCAGACTACTTTTGAAATATCATTTAGGGCACTGGCATGAATATTAATGACTAGAAATTTTCCAATATAAAAATTTCGTAAGTTATTGGAAATTTACGAATTTCTTAACATGGCAGAATAGAGCAAAATTTCACATAAACGCCAATCTTGAGGGATATTTTCATCGTAAAGATGTGAAACCACTTTCAAAATATTATTTAGGATACTGGCATGAATATCATAGACTATGATTTTTTCCAATTTAAAAAATTCGTAAGTTATTTGGAATTTACGATTTACTTAACATATCAGAATAAGGCAAAATTGAGCATAAACGTCCATTTTCAGGATCGTAAATACATTATACAACTTCAAAATTACATTTATGATATTTGTTTGAACATGATTGAATACAAATATTCTAACAGGAAATTTTCGTAAATTATTCGTAATTTACGATTTTATCAACGTAGCGAAATTGTAAATTTTTCATATAAATATGAATTTTGAGGATTATTGCATTGGAAATAGTAGCATGAAAACTAAACAACGGAATTGACCCTGACAAAATAAATTAATAAATTAGAATAAGATAAATGTATCGAAGTGAACGGTGGATAGCCTATTAGACGGGGATTTCATTCTGTCACTGTATCAAGCTTTGGTCAAATTCATTTCTTTTAACATGATTATAATATGTCTCGCACTAGAAGTTTATGAGAACATAAATATGATGGGGAACTGAGCAGAGTCCACCTATGCCAACTAGTTTCATTTTAAAGCATTTTGTGTTACTTTAACCAAGCAATGTTAAATATTTAAGATTTCACACTGCTGATTCAGAGTTACAGTTTGCTATTTTAATCTGTACTTGAATATGAATATGTTTGGCAAAATGTATTTTAAAACATAATGAACATTAATTTTATTTCTTAGAAGAATAGCTGTGAATGTTTTTATTATGATTTTGTGAATTGAGAAAAAGAAAAATTCAAATACTAACCTGCTACTAACTAATCGCGAAAGAGAAAAACAATGTTCGATCAAAGATCCTAATCATGTAGGCTTCACCCATGCAGTTTCTCTCTGTTGACACTAGTGGTGCCACTATATTAGCGTATTAGCTTCGCTGTCCTATCTGTAGAGTAATCTGACGTCCGGATACACTAAAAAAAATAATAAATTAGAACTCTTTAATATTTCAACCTAATTTGACATTTGGATGATTACAGAATGTCATCCGAATCCATTTGTGTGGTCCCGTAAATAAATCATTTATTCTATACATATCCCTTTTTTTAGAGTAATCATGCTTTTATAAATATTTATAATGTATTTTAATTCCTTATGTTGAATGCAGCATTAACGCGTTAAAATGCGCTTAAATAAAAATTTGCTTACTGGCAAAGATGTAATAACATTTTTTTGTGTGTCTCAGTCTCTGTAAACGAACCACAAACATTATATACTTCAATAAAAAATTTTAAACTTATTCTATGTTTTTCATGAATTTCATGTTCAAAATTTGACATAATTTGGATGATTATGTCACATTGTCAGAACAATTTTGCAAGGTCCATTACATTAATTAGGAAGCCTAAAAGCACACAGTTTTGCAGAAAACACAAGTTTAATCAGCTGCCTAATGTACGCTAATTTCATTTTGTTGATTGCAGTGTAACGATGTTAAAATTCATTTAAACGAAATTCACCCCACAGGCCATAATTATAAGAAAAACTTTGACGTGTCCTTGTACACAGTCCATAAACAATTTAGACATAAGTATTTATACAGCTTTTCCTATACACAGCTTAAACGTATGTACAAATTTTCAAGTTAGACGGAGGATTTTTGCGACCGTTATAGACGTACATATAAATTCTGTCCATAGGCCGTAATGGTAAGGAAAACTTTGTTATGTCCCTGTACACGAACTACAAATCGAATACACATCAAAAGCTCTACATCTTATTCCATGTAACTAAAGAACATGTGTACCAAATTGCAAGTTAATGGTGTGATGTTTGCGGCCGCTATCGCGATGCACACAAATTTTGTCAGTAGTCCGTCTATACAGTACTCAGTCTATACATGTAATTCCACGTGGCTTTTGAACACGTGTACCAATTTTGAAGTCAATAGAGCGATTTTCACGGCGGCTGTTGCGCGACAAACAGACAGATAGAAGGAGCCCAAAATCTTTTTGTGTATGAACTGGGAGACCTCCACTGACGTTTCAGCAACAAGATTCACCTTTAGGTATACCTCTACATAATTTTGCGTATTCCTGTTAACTCGCTATGTGTGTACTCTGCGTAAATTTGTGCCACACGCATTCACCACTTCGGTTACTGGAGATGAAGCATGAATGATTTAATCACGAATAGGTAAAATGTTTTTGTTAAATAATGTAACATTTATAGAAACGGCCAAAATTCGGAACTTAGTATTCAAAAGAGAAAAATGCTCGACGACAATATGCTAATAATACTTTAGTAATTTTTTTCTTATTCTCTATATATACCAGTCAGGAAACAGCCATTTGGGGACCACCAACGTTTAGCTTTAGAGTGCGGGCCTGACTAGCAGGGCCCCCGGGTGAGAGACCGCAACTCTTCCAAGCGGATCCGCGGACAGGGGCGAGGCCGCAAAGAGATCAGCGGTGGGAAAGAGCACCCAAAAAGTGCCCGATCTAGCAGCTCACCGGCTAGGCCGGTTCCCGGAAGCGCACTGAAGTCTATAAGATAAATGAGGCCAGGGGTGAAGAGTTGGATGCAGCCATAAGGGGAAAAAAATCACCCCGACCACAAAGCGACGTAAAAACCCCAAACTACAGAGGCAATTACTTTTACAGCAGCCGGTGAATATAAGCCCGGGTACTACTGGAACACTAACCAGCTGATAGCGCCCGTAGCGCGTGGTTAGCTCAGCTCACAGAAAAGGCCACAAGATAATTGTACTTTTCATAAGATTCCGAACAGAAATATTTCATATTTTACTAAACTATCGCGACTTTTTCATTTTATATGTACGTGAGCCACAATTAAACACAAAGTTAAAGTGTTTCATAGTTGTAAGTGACTTGATTTATGTAATCGATTATTTAAATTATTATATATGGTGTCAAATATATATATATATATAGGGTGCAAATCAAAGTTACGGGAAGCTTTTTTCTCTGCAAACATTGATTATAGACATATACTTCCAATTACGAAATGTTTTTAAAAATTTAATTATCAATAATTTGGCATGTTTATTTATTTATTTATTTTGAAAAATACCACATCTAACTTTGTATACAGTTCCCATGTACCTTAAGTCATATTTAGTTAAACTGATATTTATACTAGAAAATATAATACAAAAAAAAAAAAAAAAAAATCACTTCTGTGCCTCCAAATTTGACCGAGATATTTAGTTTCAAAGTTTTGGATTTTTTCGCATTTTCTCAGTCTTTATTAAAGATTTTTTAACAGATCTGTTTAATAAAGGCTGCAAAAATGTTGAAAAATACCAAACTGTGAATGTAAATATTTGTTTCAATTTTGAGCTTAAAAAAAGTGCCACTTTTTGTGATCTATTTCTTAGGACGAGTGTTAGCTTTGAGGAAATATACGTATGGGGACAATCGGACTGTACAAAAAGCTAGTTTTACTAATTTGAAAAGAAAAAGTAATTTTTAAATACAAGCATGCCATATAATAAATAATTATATTTTTAAAAAACTTTTTGTAATTGGAAGTATCTGTCTGCAACCAATGATTGCTCATGTAAAGCCTTTATCGTGAATTTGCTTTGCAGCCTGTATGTATATATATTTTCCTCCATTACTTAAAAAGACATTTTTTACAAATTATTAAAAAAAAAAAGAAAAAATGTTCTTTTTTCTTTTACGACTATTCATTTTACTGCTGGCTTTATTTTAAATTACATAAAACTAGATAACACAAAATCAATTTATAATATTAATTTTTTTCTTGATCAAAAACTAATTAAAAGCAAATATCTGCACAATCGATACGACCGGTGATTGAATTTCCTGAAATAAAAGATAAAGTTGAAACTACATTTAGTGAAAATTGTTTCCTTATTTCTTTTTCCATCAAAGTAACTCGTTTCTACTTTCGTTCAGTAAATATAATTTTCCTTACAGAACTGATTGTTTTTATTATATTAATACACATTTTTTTTTTTTTTTTTCACTTCAAAAATTTTTGAGAATTATTACATGTAATAATTACATTTATACACTCCTCATAATTATAAGGACACCCGTTTTTCTACATTAACTAAACACTGAACACTATTATTTAAACAAATATAATTTAACTTAATTTGAATTTCATTAATAGACTATATTTTAAAAGTTTCATCGTTTTTCTATCTTAAAAAACTTTAAATATGGTAAAAAGATGATTTTTTAGGTTATAAGGACAATTATAAGGACAGCTCGAATTTTAGTAATTTTTTTCAGTTATTCTTTAAATTAATATTTTATGGGGTCTCTTTTTAGGGCTAAACAGTCAGACATTCTCTCTGGTATATATATATATATATATTATATATATATATATATATATTCAGTTTCAATACCATTTCGTATAGCATATATGATATTCTTAATACATTTAAACTATTTAAAATTGTTTCCACTAGCATGCACTTTTCTAATATCATAAGTTAAGGTCTTTTCAACTTTTAGGCCATGGGAAAGGCAATAATACAGAAGTTTCTTTCTTCAAACTATTTCCTAATGCTCTAAAAGTAGAGCAAAAATGTAAGTCTTGTTGAAAAAAATATTATTACCCCCCAAAATCTAACTAAAATCTGAGAATTCCACATTTAAAATTTGCGGATATTCCCTTGATGTTCGTAATAATAGAAAAAGTTACTAAATTCATTCTGCCTTCAGTAGAAGCAGCTCCCCAGAGCACCATAGATCCACCTTTAAAATGACCGATTTATATCTGCCTTTAAAAAATCTGCTCTGTCTTTCGCTATCTTCAGATCGTGCCAGTAACTGTTAAAATCATTTAGTTAAACAAGAATAAAATGTTTTTCATCCGAAAATGCAACAATTTACCATTTAATATTGTCTTTTTTCAACTTTAACACTGACGTTCTTTCCTCCATTAAATGCTGATTGATTATTACAGATTTTTTATTCATTTTAACATATTATTAATTATTTTAAACATGCATAAATGTGGACCCTAACCTTTCGTTAAAAATTACGAGCAAATTCAGCAGCAGTCATTATGAGTAGAACAGTAAGAGGAATTATGAGTCTTCGATCTCTGTAAAACAACTCTGATTTTGCATCAGATCTCTCTCTTATCGAACCAGCAGTTCAACGTTTGATCACATTTCCTTCAGCAGTTTTAGACCTTCGAATTGCATTAGAAATTCGGCGGATTGAAATTATCCTTCCACTTAAAAATCACATTTATCATACTTCACTACTTGAACGTTCTTTTTTTCGAGGAATTATCAGTAATGTCCGTCCAAGAAAAATTGAAGGCTTATATATGAATTAATCTAGCCCAGTAGTTAACAAATTCGCATGCCAACTGTAATTTATCCGCTAGTAAGTTAAATAAAACGAAAAAATCTGGATTGTCCCTATAATTATGAACATCTAAAAACGTGGAGAAAAACACATTTTGCATTATTTTTTATTAATTTTGTTTCATATTAAAAAAAATTATAGCAATTTTGGTTTTTAGAATACTAGATATATTAAGTGCACTTAGTATAATCTTGTTCACAATTATTTTTACATTAATTATTTCAAAACATAAAGTGTCCTTATAAATATGAGAAGGAGTGTATTGAATGAATAAATTTTTTTTTAAATGAAATTTCTTTCCGCTTAAATACTATTTAAGTAAATAAAAAAATGATGAGAACAAAAGAACAAAAATTTGAAATAATAAACATAATGCAAATGTGTAAAATCCCTTTTTTGTTTAGGTACCACTATATTCTGAAAAGTGAGCGCCAAATTTTGAAAATTATCTCAGTCTTTATGATGATGAGTGTGAGCTTATTACCATGTTTTTATTAACTTCTATTTTTGTTTGTCCTATACAATCTTGCAATCGAATTTTAACTAACTTTCCTACTAGCCAGACATTTGAAACTTTCAGAATAGCTCGGAACTCGATGACAACACAAAATTTCGAAACTCGATTGTCGAGTTTTCGATTAGTTTTATTTTAATTAATTAAAATATAAAAATAATAGCCTCCTAATAGTTTTAAAAATAGCCATTAAAATATTAGCTAAAATTTAATTGTTGCCAAAGAAAAAAATAAGAGTTCATTTTCTTTCGACAAAAAATATAAATTCTTTTAAATAAACGCGAACGTTAACAAATTGTAAAAAGTTGCATTATGCATCTCACAAAAATATACGTCATTATCTCTTTAAAAGTTTATGCACATTGATAAAGTGCTAATGTAGTTCTATAGCTAAGATTCAACAGAAAATTAAAAAAAAAAAAAAAATGGTACATAAAAAGTTTTTTATCTTATAATTATTTTAATTCTAGACTTTTTTTACTTTCTCTTTCCCATAAGGAGAGAAATTATTGTTTTTGGGTCAAATTTTCGAACGCGAGTTTTTGTTATATTTACATGTTCTGAGGTTACCTGAATACGAAAATCATGTTTTTAGCAAATGGTCTGTGTGTATGTCTGTGTGTCTGCATGTGTGTCTGTCTCTTATCAGCATATCTCAAAAACAAATTATGGCAGAAAGTTCAAACTCGGTATTCTAAATGTGTATCATATAAGGATGCTACACTAAACGTTTCGTTAAGATCAAGCAAATGGTTCGTGTACAGGGACACTCAAAAGTGTTCATATACATTACGTCTATAGGGGAATTGCAGGTATGTAGAGTTTAACATCTCTAGACTGCACTAAACCAAATGAAACGAATATATATTTTTTGTAATAGAGATAGTCAACAGGGTTAAAAAAAATTGTGTATGTAGGAGCCTCGCCTCCCCCCCTGGGGGGGGAAGTCCCCCCTCGTGGGGAGGAAATTTTCCTGATGGGTATCTTTCAAAAGAGCTCACCAATATCTTTAAAACGAATGGTTTAACCATCGATCTGCGATAATTTAAAACAAAGTTATCGATTTTTTTTTTTTTTTTTTTCTTTTTTACTTTTAACGAAAAAAAAAAAAAAAAAAAAAAAAACTTAGAAAAAAATTTTAATTTTTTTTTTTTTTTTTTAATATTGAGAATAAAATGGACTTTTTTTTATATTTGGTGTTTTACTACTTCTCTAATATGGAAATCGTCTGCATTATAATAAAAGATATTTTTTTTAAATAATAATTTTAATAAATTATTTTTTAAAAACAGAATTATTTTTTAATAACCGAATTAAATTGTGTATAAATGTAGGTGCATTAATGAAACGGGGGGTTGAGGGGGGTCGTAGCCCCCTTACACACAACTAATTATCAGCTAAAACTCTTCCGAAGCCTAATTTGAATTGTTTAACAGAGGTTTATATAACATCGTTATCTTACCTCTTAATCTCCAACCTGTATTTATAGTATTATATTTCAGGGTAAGAGAAAGTCGTGTGAGGGACACATCAGATTGTTTTTGGATAAAAAAAAAATTAGCTTCAATAGCAATTTCAAACATTACATTATTTCTTTTTATTTCTTTTTTTTTTCTCTGTAAAATTTGATTCTTACATAATAGTGAACGTAGACAAAGCAATAAAAATCTTTAAAAAACTCCTGCATTTGTAGAGGAATATATTAAAAGACTGATATAAGATCATTTTTGCATTTGGGGCAGGGATGCAAAAGTTTCCGTCTCAAGACAGAACACTCACACCAGTATATTTTTATCAATATATATATCTTAAATCACTTAATAGTAACTTATTTTTTCCACGTTAGATGGCGCGCTCATACGTTGAGTCGAACGTATGCCCTACTGTGAAAATCGTTTTAATCTTATTTACACTTAAATTTACCTCTAGAATATTATTTAATTGTGAATTGAGCTTTTAAATTTTAAGAACAATATTTATCACTTCATGCTTACATTTATTTCATTTCAGAAACTTTCGATTAATCGATTCTCTACTTTTAATTATTTCTTTACAGTTTGTTCGTTTTGGCAACCGCCCGGACTTTTATTCGATTTGGATTTGATTTACATGTGGACAGCACCTTTCACGAATTCCAATTTTCATTATGGTTAAGTTATTTTATCCGCCAATTTCCTTTTATATATCTTTCTTTCTTTCTTTCTTTTTTTTTTTTTATGCAAGATTGAAACTAGTGTTGTATATTGCTGAAAAGCTATACAATATTCGAAATCTTGCATTTATTGTTGACAGTACTGCTAGTTTCCTGATGAGATCGGTACTGGATTTCAGCATTTTTAACTCCATTTTTCCTTCATGCATTCCTTTTTATTTCAATAGTCATTTTGGTTAATTTCTTTCAATTCTTATCTTGTGTTGCATGAATTTACTGGACTAATGGATTCAGACAACTAACTCATAGTTTAGGTTTAAGTGATATACGTCATTTCTCTTCTGCGTAAGTACTTTAACATGTTTTTACTATTCAGTGAAATTTACTTAAATGGTAATTGTGACAATAAATTTATACGTAATACATCTAATTATTAAATTCATTGTTGGTATTTTCATCTTTCTCTCATTTGCTGAGTATTGTAAAGGAATTAAATAATTTAATATATTTACATTTAAATTTAATCTGCTGCTTAAGCGCAAAAAATTTTAAATGTAATTTATTTATTTATTAAATTAATTTCTTAGTTATTGTTTATTGTATATATTATTACTTATATACAAATAGCCTATTTTGGCATTAACACTATTTTAAAAATTTATACACTTTGACTATAGCTGCTAATGCGCTTAAACAAATGTGTATTATTTCAATTATTTCAATTATTTTTCCTGATATTGATTTTATGCAATTCATAAATATTTTCTTATAATATTAATATTTGCATTTTATACTTGGCATTTAATTGGATGTTTGAAATATCAACTCTTTACCTATAAATAGTAACTTGTTAATGACTCCATTTAGTATGATTTAATTTACTTTCCTTAAGATGTCATATAATCTTACTTAAAGTAAAATTAAATGATTCTTGAACTATTCATTAAATTAGTGATAGTCATCTTTCTTGCTCATGATTTCAGACTATTAAAAATTACTGAATTCTCAATTGAATTTTGACGGGTTTCCTCATTGGTTGGTGTTTTGATAGGCCTAAGTTTTGCATTGAGATAAGAATGTTATTCTTGGAAGTTTTTGTACATATTGTAAAAATGTGAATATGATTATACTAATATGAATTTAACCTAGAAAAATTGAAAGGATTAGGAATTTAAACAAAAAAATTTTTTGGTATTTTTCATATTGGTAATGCATCATTTAATCAAGAATTATTTTCAAAATGAATTATTGTTATTCTATTTTTTATTTATATTAATTTTCATATTGTTAATGCATCATTTAATCAAGAATTATTATTTTCAAAATGAATTTATTGTTATTATATTTTGTATTGTTAGGTTAATTTTATTTAACTAAAAACTCATTAATTTATGATATGAATGTTCTAAGTAAGTTTATCGTGCCTGGCAAGAAATACTTTGTTAATAAACAGTATTGTGCTCGGTACAGGAATGTTTATAGGGACATTCCTGGATCGTTATCAAGTTACCTATTGCCTCCTCCTTCCAAACTTGTTTTTAGGAAATGTGAATCGTCTCGATGCAAAACTTGCCCTAATGCGCTGAAATCCCAACTTTGTGATAATAATAAATTGATTCCTTTTTGTCAGGCATATAATGTAATTTATAAACTTAGTTGCGGCATATGTACTATGCAATATATTGGTGAAACCTCTTCTCCTTTACATTTACGAATAAATCAACACCGCTCAGACTCCAAAAAATTATCTTCTAATAGCATTCCTCTTAAATCTACTCTTGAGTTAAAACATTTTAATCAACACGATTTCTGTTCATGCACCATTGAAATTATAAAGATTCAAAAAAATAAAACTGAAAGGTTATTCTATGAATCCCACTTTATGAAATATTTTAATACTATTTATCCTTATGGTCTGAATCATGAGTATTTCAATAAAGTTGTAAAGGTTTATTCAAATATTAATCCCCTCCATGATTATTCCCCTATTTACAATGAACTTAATCATAGTATCAACCAGAAAACCACTAGATTCAAACGTGGTAAAAAATCTTCTGTTCATGCAATATCAAAAAATGCTATTAATAAACAACTTCATGAATTGCAGTCAAATTATCTTGATAATTATAATTGGCTCTCTGTAAGAAAGTCTATATTTGCTATTAAAAAAAACTTTTTAACTAATTATCTACATGAATTTCAAAACCATAGTTATAATCAACACTTTTCTGACATTTTTTATGATATAATTTTATTTCGAATTAAACAATTCAATCTCAAAATTTCTAAAAAACCTCAAAAAATACAATCTAATTCTCAGTTAATTATTAATTTTTCAAATCAAATATTTAATAAAATCAACATCACTTCAATTATTAATGATAAATCTTGTATGTTCCCCATCAATGATTTACAAATTTCTCGTACATTTAAATATCCTATTACTCTTGGTCGATTGTTATTCAATTATAATTCAGTGTCAAAATCTACCTTTTCTACTGGTGTATCCTGTAGTTGTGATGATCCTTCTTATGAAAAATATGTAGACAAGAACCATGGACATATAATTACTGGAGATCTTGAATTTGTTGATAACCGCAATTTAAAAAAACTTATGCATTATGGCACAAAATTTAGACTTCCTTCAAAAACTAATATTCCACAGATTTTACAGCAATTAACTTTTGATATTGACTTGTTTATCTATAAAATATCTATTTCCTATAATAAACCTATTGAATATTTTAATCAATGGAAAGTTTTAGTGATTTCGAAACTGAAAAATGAATTAATAAAATATAAAACACATTTAACTTATTACAGTAAATCCGATCTATTTAATTCTATTCATGTACTCAAACAAAACTATGTTATTACTTATGTTGATAAATCTCCGAATAACTATGCCATAATATGTAAAAAATATTATCTTTCTCTACTTGAAAAAAACATTTCTTCAAGTGCTAACTTTCATCCCACCTGTAGTGACATTAAAATTAATAATAGAAAAATTCATAACTTTTATAAATTATTAAAGCTTCCATTTAATAATTTCAATTATCCTTATATTGTCCTTATTCCTAAATTTCATAAAAATCCCATTAAATTCAGAACTGTTACTATTGGTTGTAATACATATAACAATAATGCTAATAAAATCCTCCTTGATATTCTTAAACAAATTTATAACTTCATTAGTAAATCCAACAATTTCTATTGTCTTAAAAATAGCTATCAACTCAGAGAAATTGTACAAACTATGAACAATGTTAATGATATTAATACTTATGATTTTGCTGACTTGTTTAATAATATTAATTTAACTGATCTTCATCAAATTATTTACAACCTTTATTTGCGATTTAAAAGTGAACTTTCTCTTCCTAAATACTTTAGTGCAGCTTCCTTTAAAACTCTTTTAAATTTTATTATTCACAATAATTTTATTCTACATAACAACACTATTTATATCCAAAAGGTCGGTATCCCACAAGGGGGATGTAGCTCAAGTCTGTTAGCTGACTTATATCTATACCATTATGAACAAAGTTTCTGTAATGATAATGTCATTATTTATAGATACATTGATGATATTATAATTTTTTATGTTAATAACTCTACTCCATCTTTATTAAAATTTCAATATCCATCTCACCTTACACTAACACATAATTATATTAACAATAATTGTATTAGCTTTTTAGATTTACATCTTAAATTAAATGATGGTAAAATATCTACTGATCTATATGATAAACGCAAAGATTTCTGCTTTAAAGTAAATTTATTTACACATTTTAATTCCTGTCTTCATTTATCTGTATACAGAAATATTATTCTTAATCATCTATTTCGAATAAACAGACTTTGTTCATCTCATAACAAAAACAAGAATATTAACAATTTAATTAAAACTGCTACTGCTATGGGTTATCCTAAGAGATTTATTTATTCGATTATTTATCAATAAGTGTTCATTGTCTCAAAAAAAAAAAAAAATGTATTTGTGTATGTGTATATATGTGTATATATATATATATATATATATATGTATATATATATGTATGTGTACATTTCTATATTTAAAAAAAAAATAAATAAATAAAAAAATAAATAAATAAAAAATAAAAAAAAATAAATAGTAATAATTAACATGTGGCGGATGGGAGGGCAGATGTTTGATTAAGGAGGAAGGGTGGAGTTGTTTGGCTGGTTGGTTGGGTGGGTTGCCGAATTTAATTTATAAAAAAAAAAAAAAAAAAAAAAAAAAATAGAAGCTTGGTTTTATTGCAATTGCAGGATACATCATCTCTTTCTGGTTGATATTGTTTAAGTTTCAACAATATATAATTCATTTGCTTAATAAAAAAAAGAAAAAAAAAAAAAAAAAAAAAAAAAAAAAAAGATATCATTCAAATTTGATGTGTTCATACTAAATGTAAATACTAATAATACTTCACAATAATAATTAGACTAATAACAATAATTATAATAATAATATTAATAAGAATAATATTATTAAATTTTAAAATTATTCACCAATTTCCTAATCATAATGACTTTATCATCACTTGTTGACCTATTCTTTTGTTAGTTTAAGACTATTATTACTAATAATAATTTTTAAAATTTTAAACTTAAAATTATTCACCAATTTCCTATTTCATAATAATAATAATAATATTAATAACAATAATAATTTTTAAAATTAAAATTATTCACCAATTTCCTAATCATAATAACTTAATTATCACTTGTTGGCCTTTTCTTATGTTAGCTTAAGACTATAAATTACACTCATATAAATAGAACATCTATCGTACACTTTTTCTTAAATCACTTAATAGTAACTTATTTTTTCCACGTTAGAAGGCGCGCTCATACGTTGAGTCGAACGTATGCCCTACTGTGAAAATCGTTTTAATCTTATTTATACTTAAATTTACCTCTAGAATATTATTTAATTGTGAATTGAGCTTTTAAATTTTAAGAACAATATTTATCACTTCATGCTTACATTTATTCCATTTCAGAAACTTTCGATTAATCGATTCTCTACTTTTAATTATTTCTTTACAGTTTGTTCGTTTTGGCAACCGCCCGGACTTTTAATCGATTTGGATTTGATTTACATGTGGCCAGCACCTTTCACGAATTCCAATTTTCATTATGGTTAAGTTATTTTATCCGCCAATTTCCTTTTATATATCTTTCTTTCTTTCTTTCTTTTTTTTTTTTTTTTTTTTTTTTATGCAAGATTGAAACTAGTGTTGTATATTGCTGTAAAGCTATACAATATTCGAAATCTTGCATTTATTGTTGACAGTACTGCTAGTTTCCTGATGAGATCGGTACTGGATTTCAGCATTTTTAACTCCATTTTTCCTTCATGCATTCCTTTTTATTTCAATAGTCATTTTGGTTAATTTCTTTCAATTCTTATCTTGTGTTGCATGAATTTACTGGACTAATGGATTCAGACAACTAACTCATAGTTTAGGTTTAAGTGATATACGTCATTTCTCTTCTGCCTAAGTACTTTAACATGTTTTTACTATTCAGTGAAATTTACTTAAATGGTAATTGTGACAATAAATTTATACGTAATACATCTAATTATTAAATTCATTGTTGGTATATTCATCTTTCTCTCATTTGCTGAGTATTGTAAAGGAATTAAATAATTTAATATATATATATATATATATATATATATATATATTAATGCAATAAACAACGGGGCGGGCTTAACCTTTAGAGACGGGCTCTTTTAAATCTCCACAGTGCCTTTAGAGCTCCTCTGTAAAGGTTGAAAATGCTCAAAACCGTTGCATAGTGATGAGCGGCCACTTTCCGTCTTAGAATATTAGAATGATTCGTATCTTATTTGTGCAGTAATTTAATGGGATTAATTATCACAGAAATTACTGATGAAGAGTACTGGTGACGGTTTCTCATTTTGAGACGGGAACTTTTGAACCCCTGATTTGGGGTCTTCATTAAAATTAATTAATTACATTGGAGCACTGGTTGTCGAAATACTCTAGAAATAGAACATTATACATGCACACAGAAATATCAAGATACTATGTATATGTCACCGGAAACAGATATTTTTATATCAATATGAAAATTGTCACTTTTAAATGAATTTTTGTTCATGGTTTAAAGCTTAAAATGAGCATTACTCTTTAGCGTTATTTATTTTTTTTCAAGATTAAATAAAGTCACAATCTCAAATTAAAAGCTTAATTTTTCAAAGAATTTTTTTTTTTTTTTTTTTTTTTTTTTTTTGGATAGTATTATTACAAATGCCAAATTCTAATGCTGTGCTTGTTATAAGAACAAAACTCTGAATAAACACCATAAAATAGACCAAAATCACAACGATTGTTTCGGGTCGTAAGAACACCTTCTTCAGACGAAAAAAGTAGGCACGTGTGTTGCAATCAAAGGGACAACGTTTCGATGTCGTATTAAAATTTACTGCAATCACAGCGTTGCCGTTTTTGCGAGTTTTTTGCATTTTATGGTGTTTATTCAATGTTTTGTACTTATTAAATTAAAGCACCAGATCTGTGGTGCTGTTTTTTATTTGCTTTGCTATAGCTGCTCTATATCTTACATATTTGCCTAATGAATAATCCGTAAAATTGTTAGTACCCGCCTCTTTCTCTGCACCACTTTTTTTTTGAGTAATTTTCTCCAAATGTAATTACGATTAGAAACGAAGAAAAACACTCTTAAATAATCTGGTATGTCACTCACACGACTTTCTCTTACCCTAAATTTAATACTTATATATACAGGTTGCAGATAAGGAGGTAAGATAACGAGTACTGTTATGTAAACCTGTGTTAAACAATTCAAATTAGGCCTCGGAAGAGTTTTATATGATAATTGCCCCCCTCAACCCCCAGTTTCAATTATGCACCTACACTTATATAGAATTCAATTCAGTTATTAAAAAATAATTCTGTTTTTTTTTTAAATAATTTATTAAAATTATTATTTAAAAAAATTAACTTTTATGGTAATGCAGACGGTTTCCATATTAGAGAAGTAGTATTACACCAAATATCCAAAAACAGTCCATTTTTTCTCAATATTGAAAAAAAAAAAAAAAAAAAAAAAAAAAAAAAAGAAAAGAAAAACGAAAAGAAAAGGAAAAGAAAGCGTTAAAAGCAAAAAAAAAAAAAAAAAAAAAAAAAAAATCGATAACTTTGTTTTAAATTATCGCAGATCGATCGTTCAACCATTCGTTTTAAAAGTATTGGCGAGCGCTTTTGAAAGATACACATCGTGAAAATTTATCCCCCTCGAGGGGGGACTTCCCCCCTAGGGGGAAGGCGAGGCTCCTACATACACAATCTTTTCCCCTGTTGACTATCTCTATTACAAAAAAAATATATTCGTTTCATTTGATTTAGTCAGTCTATAGATGTTAAACTCTATTTACCTGCGATTTCCCAATAGACGTAATGTATTTGAATACTTTTGAGTGTCCCTGTACTCGAACCATTTGCTTGATGTTAACGAAAAGTTTAGTGTAGCATCCTTATATGATACACATTTAGAATACCAAGTTTGAACTTTCTGACATAATTTGTTTTTGAGATATGCTGATAATAGACAGACACTCAGGCATACACACACATACACACAGACATACACACAGACCATTTGGTAAAAACATGATTTTCGTATTCAGGGGCCCTCAGAACATGTAAATATAACAAAAACTCGCGTTCTAAAATTTGACCCAAAAACAATATTTTCTCTACCTTATGGGTAAGAAGAGTTTTATATGATAATTAGGTCTGTGTCAGGGAGGCGATAGCCCCCCTCACACAAAACTAATTTTTTCATTAATGGACCTACATTTATATAGAATTTATTTCGGTTATTAAAAAATAATTCAGTTTAAAATATAATTTATTAAAATTATTATTTAAAAAAATTATCTTTAATGATAATGCAGACGATTTCGATATTAGAGAAGTAAAATAACACCAAATATCTAAAAACAGTCCATTTTATTCTCAATATTTAAAAAACAAAACAAAAAAAAAATATTTTTTTTCTAGGTTTTTTTTCGTTAAAAGCAAAAAAAAAAAAAAAAAAAAAATCGATAACTTTGCTTTAAATTATCGTAGATTGATCGTTCAGTCATTCGTTTTAAAGGTATTCGCGAGCTCTTTTGAAAGATACCCATCATGAAAATTTACTCCCCTCGAGGGGCGACTTCCCCCCCCCCAGGGGGGAAGCGAGGCTCCTAAATACACAAGTTTTTTCCCAGTTAACTATCTCTATTAAAAAAACTACATATTCGTTTCATTTGGTTTAGTGCAGTCTATAGATGTTAAACTGTACTTACCTGCAATTTCCCCCATTGACGTAATGCATTAGAATTCTCTTGATTGTCCCTGTACACGAACCATTTGCTTGATCTTAACGAAAAGCTTACTGTAACATCCCTATATGATACACATTTAGAATACCAAGTTTGAACTTTCTGCCATAATTTGTGTTTGAGATATGCTGATAACTGGCAGACACACACACACACACACACATACATACAGACACACAGACACACATACATACACACAGACCATTTGCTAAAAAATGATTTTCGTATTCAGGGGACCTCAAAACGTGTAAATATAACAAAATCTCGCGTTTGCAAATTTGACCCTAAAACAATACTTTCTCTACCTTATGGGTAAGAGAAAGTAAAAAGACTGGTGTGAAAGAAAAGGTGGGTACTAATAGTTTTATGGAATACTTATCAGAGTGTTGACAAGTATAATTTTAGCGTACGTTTTATTTTTATTTTTAACAACTATATTTTCAAATATATATATATTTGAAGATTTTAATGTTTTAACAGTAATTAATAATTAAATGGGGGGGGTGTCAACCTCACCATACGGCAAATGCAGAAGTTCAACAAGACTGAAGGGGCTGTGTTTCTTCAGTAGCTAATTACTATGTCATTTATTTAGGTATAGAGAGGTTTTATTATGCTGGCCATAGCTAGAAAGTTTGTTAAAATAATTAACGAGATTATCTTTTCTTCTAATTTGGAGATGTTGTAGGTTAGTCTCATAGAGAACAATTTCTCTTGGACAGCTACGTCTCAGTCCAGTAATTATTCTAAAAACACTGAGTTGAATCTTGTCCAATTTTTCCAAGTTTGTGGCTGATGCACAGCAATAAACAGGAAAACCGTACTCCAAGATGGGCCATTTGCTCCCCAGTCTTTACACGCTGTATATTTCAGAATATTTAATCGTCTTCTACTCTTTGTGACTATATGTTCTATGTGCTTGTTGCTAGTCCATTCAGGATCTAAAATATATCCCAGATATCTAGGTTGCTTCTCATAACAAGTTCCTGGTTATTCATCTTTAATTTTGGTTGATAATTGTATAATCTTTTATTGGAGGTAAAGAAGGTGACAATGGACGTGGCGAGATCGAAACAAAGTTTGAGCTCCGAAGCAAAGTTTGACAATGCAGAGAGAGTGATTCAAGAATCCTCTCCATTTTTATTAAATCATTACTTGAGCACCAGAGCACGATGTCGTCGGTAAACAAGCCTATCCCCAACCCAGTAGGAGGCGTTTTCTCTGTGCCTGCTAAATATAAAGAGAAGAGCGTAGGGATGAGGACTGAGCACTGAGGGACGCTCTGTCCCAGCTGTACAGGGTCCGAAAAGGTGTTGTTACTTTTACTCTGATAGATATGTGATGCAGGAAATCCGAAATCTATATCAAGGTGTTGTCACGTATGTTGAAAGTTTTATGTAGTTTAAGTAACAACTTATGCCTCTAAATTCTATCAAACGTTTTCGTAAGATCCAAGAGAGCAGCAATTGTGTGATGAGTAGGCTTGAGATTTTGTACATTACTAATAATTTGGCAGAAAAATAGAATTTGATCAATAGTACTATGGTCCCGTTCTGTAGCCAAACTGCCCACATGACATAAGTTCTTACTGTCCAAAAAGTATTGTATTTTCATTAATATCAATTTCTCCATTATTTTGGAAGCTATAATAGTCAGTGCAATAGGTCTGAAACTTCACAATTTCTTTACCAAATAGTCATTTTATGTCGAATGTTACTGAGCAGAGTTTAGCAAACATTTAATTTAAAAACTATTATTGCGAAAAGTAATTGCTTCAGTTAGCCCAATCAAATTCCAAATTTCTAGTAACATATAGAGAGAAACTCTGGCAGTGCAATATATGCCAGAGGACAAACAAAGAAGTAGAAACAAAGAAGTAGAAAAGAAGAAAAATCAACTATTGTCACCGGCAAAATAATCCCATTTTTCTCTCTTGAAAATCATTTACCTTTCGGTTAAAGAGGCACGCAAAATAGTTCTGATAAATTAGACTGTACTAGGAAATTGCTAGAAATACATTTCAAGTTGTATTATGTGTTTTCCATACTGTGCTAAATTTAAGTATATTGTGCGGCGTGTATATAATTTATAGATTGTATACAGGGTTACTCAAAATTAGGTGAATACAATATCGTCTATTCAATGTAATTGGTAGAAGTGTTTTACGAAATTTTTATAAGTCTAGGTAAACTGCATTGGATTGATAACAAATTTTTCATATCTATAAAGTAAACTAAGTGGTGTTGATGGTTTACAAATTTCAACGGTGCATTTTTGATATAATTACGTGTTTTGGGCCCCTTATTCAAAAATTAATTTTTTAGCTGTTGTTTGCGTATATGATTGTTATCAGTATAACCTAAAAACAAATATTTGCAAAAAATTAAAGTTTGACATTTTTAATATCATACGAATTGTAGCATATGATTGGAAAGTTTCAAGGAGTTGTGTTGTGAAATTTGTGCGAATATTTTGAAATAAACTTTTAAATTTAATAATAGTCTTAATTATTTTTTTTAATGTACATATTATGTATGTTTTCAATCGGTATTTAAGAAGAAGAATAGTATCCCTAACCTCAAACAAAAATATATACCAAATAGAATTGCTTCTGAACGCACTTCCAACTGTGTCAAAAGTATTTTTATATACAGTGCTTATTATCTTATATTTTACTATGCAATTCTTCTTTATAATATTTTAATGCACTGTAAGATGAATTCGCGTAAGTGCCATATCAGATTATTTTACTTACAATGATTTCTAAATATTAATACAATTTGTTATATTTTTATGAATTATGAACGGTTACTCTCATTTAATTTATTTAACTTTTCTGTAACTTTCTATATACAGTCATTTTATTCGGAGTAATGTAATTTATTAAGTAATTTAGTTCATACTCTTCTCATTGATATGGCAAGATCTTTATTTCTAAAAAGAAGCACGTTCAAATAGAATTAAAATGATACAGTATGTAACAATATTTGCAGAATATCAATGAGAAAACAGACCGGATTAGTCTAATGTATATTGACATAAAATTCATATGAAACATGCGAGTATGTATAAAGATACAAAAGTTTATTTAATAGTGAAAATCTAATAAGCTGGGACTAATTGATGAATAATTAATGATTTTACGTTAGGGAACGAAAAATATTCTATGCTTGGTTATAAAAACTTCATATACATATTTGACGTGATTCCGTTACTTATTAATTTATTTTTTATTACCTTTATCCTCCAGAATTATTTACAAAACTTTAAGATAGGCTTTAATGCTTTTAGACTAAATAAGTGTTTCGAAGCTATTAAAACTTGTCTGATATAACCGAAATGTCAAATAATCTTAATTGTTTTACAATATTATAGCCATTTTTACATTGTTATACACTGCATTATAAAAATATATTTTTATCTCATGGTGCAAAATAGAAATTTTTCAATCGCTATACAGATTATGAATGCAATTCCAAATTGATGAATTATTGAGTAAAACGAACATAAAATAGTTAGTAAATTGATAATTTTCTTTTGAAAAAGAATTGTGTTAAATCAACACATTTAAAATATTAAATTTAAATATAAAATTTATAGAAGTTAATAATTTTAAAATAAAAATAATTAATAAACTAAGAGTTAGCAATTTTTTTTTCATATAATTTAATAAAAGTTAGTAATTTTATATAAAAAATCATAATTTTCTTTAAACATATATAAATGTAAATTTTATATAAGACTATAAATTTATAAACAATTAACTTTTGTTAAAAAAGTCATTGATGTTGTTATAAAGTCTTTAAAATGCATTTTTCGTGAGTGTTTAAAGTTGATCTCACGCATGATATTTTTGAATGTTATTTATCGTCTAAAGTTCTGTTCAAAATTATTAAAATTGTTCAAAATTGTTCTAGGTTTCTTTTTTTTTCTTTTCTTTTTTCTTTCTTTTTTTATAATTTCGAATAACATGCATTAATATGCCGAGACAAATAAAAAATTTCTTAATTTAAAAATTTATTATTTGACTAAACTTGTTTTAAAGAAATAATCAGAAGTCTTCACGGTTCAGTGAGAAGTGTAGGCTGATTTCTGTTCCAATTCAAGTTAACGAGATTTACAAACGCTATGGCGGATATAATTTATTAATAAAATTGATAGGGAAGGAAAAGGATATGAACTATGTGGATACCAATTAATTAAGTATTTTGGATGTTTTCGTGATGACAAATTTTAATTTAGCTGTCAAAAAATTATAAATAACGAATTAAATAAGATGACATATCTAGTTTAATAATAAACTTATTTCAGAATTTGATATGAGCTACATACATGAATATATCGAGTTATAAGCAAATTAATAAACAATTTCTTTTTTATTCGAGTTTGAAATATTCAATTGTCAGGGACTATTTTCTCAATAAACTCATCCAAGATATTTCTAAGATAAGTCCACTGACCAATGTTGTCTTTCATGATTCAGTATTTCTGTAGCTATGGTAGTAACAGCTTTCCGTAATTGCAAGTAGAGAACATTTATGAACAAGGAGACAGAATGAAACGTTCATGGAACTCATCAAAGTTCTTTCTAAAGTAAGTCCAAGGACCATTTGATTTTTAATAATTCAGCCCTTCAGAATTTGTTGTAACAAAAAAAAATTCATATGGCCTTAAATTTAAAGAATATGGATGATTAAGATAATTGTTAAACTTAATTAATATCCTGATATCGGTTATATGTATACATATATATATATATATATATATATATATATGTGTGTGTGTGTGTATGTATATATATCGAACTTTTAGGAATTCCGTAGTTAAATACGTTTATTATGGTGCGGTTGGATTAAAAGGTTTAAAAGGCCGAAGGAGGCCGCTCCCTACTAATCAGTGGTTTGGGGCGAATTCAGCCTCCCCGTTGGTGTGGTTGTTTGGTTGGGTTTAGCGTTCCACTAGCAGTGCACAATGGGTAATTAGCCACACTCTGGGACGCAGCTGTAAGTTTAGACTGGAAACATGCCGTCAAAATTTTGTTCCCCCACGGATGGCTACCTCACTTTGATGACCCCCAGAAGTATAAGTTGGATGGGAACATGGAGTACATTGTAGCCACGTCGGATTTTGCGTACACCAGCCACCATTGGTGTACACGGCGATCTTTGGCCGGCTCGAGTGTCGAACCCGCAATCTTCATATTATGAGGTTGGCGCTCTACCGACCGGGCTACTGTTTCCCTGTCATAATGTGAGTTTGACATTTTCAAGTAACCGTCACTTGGAAACAAAACTGCAGATTAAAAACGGCCAACGAACTCGTTCAAAATATTATTAGATACTACCGTTTGAATTTAGTCAGTATTTCAAAAGTTACAACGATGACAATTTTTCAGTTATATGACACATTGAAACAAGAGGACGAATCAATATGGTCATCGAAACTCATCCAGGATATTTCTAAGAAAATTCCACTGTCCAACTTTGGTTCTAATCAATTCAATATTTTCGAAGCTATCATGATGACAAATTTTAAAGTAGTCACCTGATTACAAGTATCCGTATAAACGAATGTGACTACTATTTTGAAACAAGATTGCGGATCAAGTTTATTTATAAATTAAGTTGAGATCCGTATATAGACTGTGTATACATCGAATTTTAATCTAATCCATTTCTAAATACGTTTTTTAATAAGAGTTTGAATTTTTCAAGTGTTTCCTTTTCGAAAACAAAAGGGCGCATGAAAATGCCTCAAAAACGTACAAGATACGTCTAAAATAAATACACTATCCAACTTTCGTTCGGACTGAGTCAATATTTCAGAGGTGTTTCTAATACCAAATATTTAATCTACACAGAAGTTGTAGCAAAATTCGTCCTTACCTCGAAAACTAACAAATGTTGTCCGTTGTCATCTTCTATTTTGAAGGCGAACTTCATTTGGCACCAAAAAGTTCTTTCCCCTACTCTCATTGCTTCGAAGTTGTGGTGAGCCCTTTTGTATACTGTTAAATGTTTTAGTCATGCTCTCTTCTTTGGTTATGGTGTAGAGAGTGTGAGCGAATCTTGAGTCACTCTCTATCTTTTCTATTCCAATCTTTTCTATCTTTTCTATTCCAATGCAGGTACTGGCTCCATTATCTCTTTTATACACAACATAGAATCGGTCAGAGCCATTTCCATCATTACATAAAACAATTGGTGCCACCACTTCTTTGATTTTCTGTCTTTATCGAATAAGGAACGCATCATATGAGCTTCATGGATATCTCTTATTTGCTCATTGTAATTTTTTATAACATTAACAGCGGATATATCCAACTTAGTACCATCTTTCAGTGATCTTTCAACTGTGCAGATTTCATTTCCGTAGTAGATCGGTAATAAATGAATACACCTATTATCTTTCCATTTAAAGTAAGCAATTCCTTGATCATTTATGCGACAATCAGTCTCCAAATTGTAAAATAAATTAAACATTGTTTAACATATAAAACCAAATCTTTAAAATAAATTTCACTTATAAATCCGCAACAATATTTGCAATAAAGACGTAAAAAATCAATTATAAATATTTAAAACTCAAAATTTTGTTTCAGTCATCATCCGTTATGACCCAACGGTACTTATAAGTACCAGTCAATAAAACAGGTAGTTGAGATTATACAAATATACATAAATGCATTTCAGGTGGAACATTATCATTATTAAAGTAGTGTAAGCTGATAAAATAAATATAAATAAATGAAATGCATTTTCTACTTATTTTCAGTTTTCAAGATAATATAAAAATAAATTCAAATATAGGGATGAGCTCATATAATGACATTTGGAAATATTGAAAAGATGCTAAAAGATGCTACCTTGATGAATACAATATCACGGAACAACTAATGCCGTTGTTTCATATTTATAAAATATAGGGGAGTAATAATTCTGTCTCGAGACGGAAACCCTTGACTCTTGATTCAAACATGCCAGCATTTTAATTTACACCGGAGCACTTTTAGTACCCACCCTTTTCCACGCCACTTTATTTGTAGCGTAATTTTCTTCAATATATAATTAGGATTATATAAGAAGAAAAAGAGCGGGTACTAACAATACTCCGGTGTAAATTAAAATGCAGGAATGTCTATATATTTAAAGTTCTAGGTTCACTATGTTTTCTTTTGAAGTGTTTTCATTTCTTTTACTTTTTTTTTTTTATGTTTCTCACAATGTGCTTTCGCTTTGACCCCCTACAACTTCCCCGTCATTCCTCATATTTAACATTTAATTTTTCTTTCTTAAATTTACTATTATAGCCAATGTTTTAAACTAAGAAATTACTATACTGAATATGGTTTCTATAATGAATAATAAGATACTAAATTTCATGTCATCACGCAAAATTAAACAAAAAATGTGAGTTTTGAAAAAAAAAAAAAAAGGAGGATGTGATAGACATATTTTACTATTATTTTGAGATTTAGAGAGTAAAAAATTATAAGAAACACATAAAACATCTGATTTACTTTTTTGGTTCTAAAACTGTGTTATTATTCTAATTACCCAATACACAAACTCTAATGCGTCGGCGTGTAAACTAATCGAGCTAAATCCGATTAGTTTTCTAAAGAAATTTCTTCTTAATTTTCAATTTTAATAAGATTCAACACTTTTTAAAATTTAAAATTAATAAAACTTATTATCGGCATAATTTAATGGGGAAAAAGTGACGCAAATGAGCTTTGTTTTATCATTAAGGAAAATTATGAAATTTGCTTATCTCCATTATAATAATTCATTCGATATTCTCAAAAGTATTTCAGAGGTTTTATTTAAGAGTTAGATTATATAATATAATTCAAATAAATAATAAAATGTATTATTTGGATATTTATAAAAGCTATTTGAATAAATTTTGTACAGTTCTCCCTTATGTATGCATTGTGAAATAAATGAATGAAGCAGAAATTTGTAAAAGGTTCTAGCCTCTTATTAAAGGTAAGAAATAAAAATATTATTAAAAATGCATTGCAACATGTATAAATATTATTATTCATTATGTTAAATTTCATTGCATTATCCTATGAAAAATCAGTCTTATGAGAAATTTTCAATGCAGACGAGCAGCTGGAATGTGATACATAGAAAATCACTTTAAAAGATTTACCTATAAATATTTACTTCAAAGTAATCGACATGTATGATAATAATTCACTTTTAAAATCTAAATATGGTCTAAATTGCTCTTTGAATTATCCTTTTGAGAATTTAAATTTCCTGTTATAAAATCTAGTACACTTATGGGAGAAATTAGTTTTAATGTATCTGAAAGAAATTATATGACTGCAATAAAAGTTAATGATCTAGAAAGCACGAAGTGATTTTATATAAAATTATAAGATTAAACGTGATACCACTTTAAAGGCATGCAGGCATTCGGAAATTATTTCGCTTAATTGAATTTATTTATTGGTTTGAAACAGCGCAATGTGGTCTACTTCGTTTTTTGGTCTACTTCGTTTAATTACATGTATTATCAAATTTCAGTTTAAAAAATTTAGTATCACTTTTTGGATAGATGAAAAACAATTAATTAAATTAAATATAAAGAAGTATGCTATGCAAATTTAAACGAATGAAGAATATAAAGCAGCACTGTCACTAAATCTTTGCTACAGATATGTAGATATTTATGAATTTCATAGAAGTTATGTCAGCGTAATTTAATGTTAGATAACATAAACATAAAACAGAATTATTTCTACGTTTTGTAGAGTAT
The DNA here is from genome assembly GCA_963930645.1 of Salticus scenicus. Classification (NCBI taxonomy): domain Eukaryota; kingdom Metazoa; phylum Arthropoda; class Arachnida; order Araneae; family Salticidae; genus Salticus; species Salticus scenicus. The sequence goes on along the minus strand of OZ005653.1, from coordinate 183,970,841 downwards.
TGTCACCAAGATTTAAACATTTAATGGAAACAATAAAGTGATTATAAACAGATACATACACATAAGCTTCACGCAACGTACAATAAAGATATGGGAAGAACTGAATAATTTTATTTAAAAAAATAATGATAATAATTTATCAGAAATTGTCACGTTTGTTCTAGAAATTTTTTAAAATATGAATAAATATTAAACAAATAAATTTAATAAGTAAAATTAAAATAATATAAAATGCGACGACGCATATCAACTGTTATAACTCATTTTTTTTTTCTTTTTTAGTCATTTGTTATAAAATTAAAATAGCTTAAAATAAAATAAGGACCAAAAAATGTATTTGAAAACTAAAAGAAAAACCTGTCTGTTGTGACCACCAAAATAAAATTCCTCAAAGTTTTTCTATCAAATTCACGCAGTGATTTATTAAAATTTTTACTTTTCAACAATATCCCCTGCTATGTGCAGACGATTTTCATCTCAAAAAAGGATAACCCTAAATACTGAAATAAAGTCAAATTTTTGGTCTATAGATAACATCTTACAAGACATAATTTTTTTAGGATTTTTTACTTTCTCTTACCAATATATATGGTAGAAAAAATGTTATTTTGGGGGCAAACTTTCGAAATTAAGTTTACTAGTATCGCCCAGTGGTCGAAACTCGACCATTTTTTTTTGCAAAGAGAGGCAAAGCAAAGTTATTGCTTTGTCCTAAACGGAATGCAATTGCAACACAGCTGCGGCAATTGTTTGCCGATATTCACTTTAAATGAATCAGCATTTTACTTAATATAACTATTTCTCTCTGTAGATGTTAGCCTTTCCTGAAATGAGAGAAAATCGCAACGTAAAAACGCACCTTGTTGTGTGATACAGCCCAGAAGCTAATAGGTACCATGTCAAACCAAGGCCCAACCAAGTATCAAATTCTGTTAAATTAATTCGATTGGTTCATAAAGTACAGTGTTTGGACAAAAAAAAAGATATTTTTCAAAAATGGTCGAATTGAGTTCGGGAAATTTCAAAACGTGTAACTTTATCGAAAACCGAAAATCTAAAACTTTTCTGAATCTTATATTTTCTACTTATATATGCAGAGGAAAGAATAGTAAATCCACTTTTAAAAAAAATAAAAATAAGTAGTCAATTTCACTTAATTAAAATGCAAGGAAATCTCAAAACGTGTAAATTCATCGAAAACCGGAAATCAAAAGTTTTTATGTATATTCTACTTGCTTCTTCTACCCACAAAAGCTAGCAATAAAGACACTTTTTAAAAAAAAAGTAGCCAATTTCAGTTAATTGAAACGTAAAGAATGCTCCAAACATGTAAATTCAGCAAAAAACGGAAATCAGAATTTTTTCCGTATCGTCTACTTATACATGCAGCAGTTAGTAACAAATCCATTTTCCTTTTATTTAGTATATTAGTTGAATATTTATTGTTTAAATATCACCCTTTGAAATGAAATGTTTATGTTTACATTCGAAACTGGAAGTTTGCCATTTTTTTTTCTGGAGTTTTCTGATTTTAAATTAAAATTTTATCAATTTTACAGAAAAAAAAATCTGGAGTGACTCTACTCGACTTTCCGAACATTGAGTAATTAACAGTTTTGTAGAAAAAGTAAAGAAAGAGGAGTTGTTAAACAAACAAAAGAGAGAAAACCATAATAGAGTGTTTGAGTATTTTTCTCCATCTATTACACGATGTTTTATTTAACGCTACTGAACTTTGAGCCCATAGATCATAATGATAAAGAATATTTCGTTGTGTCCCTGTAAAAACCTATAAATGCTAAATTCACCAAAATGCTTATAGTTAGTGCAACAGTGATTTATAATACTCATATAAATTTTCAGCTCAATTCAATAAGGCGTTTAGATGCTATCGTAATTTTAAAAATTTAGTCCCATAGGCCATAATGATAAAGAATTTTTCTTTGTGTCCCTGTAAAAAAACTGTAAGTGCTAGATTCACCAAAGTCTATACAGTTAGTTCAACTGTGATCTATAACATGTGTACAAATTTTTTGTCAGATTAATAAGGCGTTTTGACGCTATCACACTTTTAAAAATTTGGCCCCATAGGCATAATGATAAAGAATTTTTCTTTGTGTCCCTGTAAAAAAACTATAAGTGCTAGATTCTCCAAAATCTATACAGATTGAGTATTTGTGACCTATAATATGTGTATAAATTTTTTGCTCAATTGAATAAGGCGTTTAGATGCTATCGCACTTTTAAGATTTTGCTCCCGTAGGCCATAATGATAAGGAATTTTTCTTTGTGTCCCTGTAAAAAAACTATAAGTGCTAGATTCACCAAAATCTATAGGGTTCGTACTATGGTGACTTACAATATGCGTACCAACTTTCAGGTTAATTGAACAAAGCGTTTAGACGCTAGCGTGTTCACTCACAGACATACACACATACACACATACATACACGCATACACACATACACACACACATACATACATCATCGTAAAAATAGTGAAAACGGACTCAGGGGACCTCAAAACGTATAGAAACATCAAAATCTCGAATTCGGATTTTTGACATGATTACAATACTTTCCTCACTATAGTGTTCGGAAAGTAATAACTCAATCAAGCACATGTAGACAGTAACTTATATATAACTATACCCAAATATCGGAATTAAAATCGGCAGATAATTTCCGTTATTTTTTAATAATAATAATAAAAAAAAAAAAAAATCTAATGGACGATTAACATAGAAAATCTTTTTCATGGCTCCATGGACAGACAGTGACGTCATCACTTCGCTTGCGTATAGTGTTGCTGCATTATACAAATTACTGTGTCTATGGTTTTATATGAGCTTTATGAAATTGCCAGATTTAACAACTTTCTAATTTTACGTATTTTTCACTTTCTTTTATCTTCAATAGAAGAAAGTATTGGATTCGTAAAAATTTTCGATTTCGGGTTTTTGATGGATTTACACGTTTTGAGAGCTGTAGAACACGATTTTACCATTTTTAGAAAATGTCTGTCTGTCTGTCTGTGTGTGTGACAAAAATTTTGTGGCAACTGTATCTCTGGAACTACTGCACAGAATTTCATACAAATTGGTATGTAGTTGCACCTTGACATAAATTAGTGCCTATCAACTTTTGGTAAAAATCGTTTTACAGGTTGCGTTGCCATCCCGCTTTTTCTAAATTTTTAACAGGGTGATACAGGGCAAAAATTTTCAAGATGGGTATCTTTCGAAAGGTCTCGTCAGTACCTTTAAAACGAATGGTTGAACTATAAATCTGTGATAATTTAAAACAAAGTTATTGATTTTTTTTTTTACTTTTTACGAAAAAAAACTTAGAAAAAAAATCTTTTTTTTTTTTCTCTCCCTTTAATTTTATCAAACTCCCACGGTTTCCGTGTTCTGACAAACTTAAACTAATTTTTGCTTTTTCCCCCTAATTTTGTCAAAGCCCTACGGTTTCCGTGTCTTGACAAGTTTTAACATATTTTTGCATTTTTCCCCTAATTTTGTCAAAGTCCCACGGTTTCCGTGTTTTGACAAACTTTAACAAATTTTCACTTTTTACCCAAAATTTTGTCAAAGTCCCACTTTTTTTTTTTTTTTTTTTTTTTTTAATCTCTCCCCTTAATTCTATCAAACTCCCACGGTTTCCGTGTTCTGACAAACTTAAACAATTTTTTGCATTTTTCCCCCAATCTTGACAAAGTCCCACGGTTTCCATGTTTTGACAAACTTAGAATAATTTTCACATTTTACCCAAAATTTTGTCAAGTCCCACTTTTTTTTTTTTTTAATTATTGTTACTGAGTGAATTTATATAGGAAAATATAGAAGAAAGTCTCGTGGTGGCCACAACATACTAGTTAATGTAAAGGAATACGTGTATAAAAGGGAAAAATGGGGGAAAATGCATAAAAAATAAATATATTTTTAAATACCTTCTTGACATCGTAATAAAATAATATTTGTATTCGCACCTTCCGGCTAACCGTACCTTTCGAATGATACCATTTTCAACCCTCTTCTCCTATAATTAATACGTTAAAAAAGGCCTACAAATTTTATGCTTGCCTATTAATATATAGATTGTTATATTTACATGTTTTGAGGCCTCCTTAACTCAAAAATCATGATTTTAGCGGTTGGTCTGTGCGTGTGAGAGAGAGTGTGTGTTAGTCTGTGTGCCCATGTGTCTGTTATCAGCCTAAATCAAGAACAAACAGCAACAGGAACTCCAAACTCGGTATTCTAAATCTGTATCATATAGTGATTCTGCATCAAACATTTTGTTGAGAACAAGCAATGGTCCATGTACAGGGATATCCAAGAGATTTCAAATATATTACGTCTATCTGGGAAATTTCTTGTATGAACAAAGCAATATCTATAGACTGTCCTAAACAAAATGAAATGAATATATTTTTTATATGCATAAAAGCATGTTTTGTGTAGATTATGGTATGGAAATCATAGTTCAGGCGTTTACATGGCTACCCAAAGTATTTGGATATATTGGGTCTAGAATCTTGCGCTGGTTGACCCGCGCAAGATCACCCGCTTCCCGAGCGTCACCCGCACCCGAGCAACAGAAAGACTTTCGACCCGAACACGCAACGTCTGACCCGCGATCCCCAAAAACATTATTCAATTATAAGAAACTGAATTAAAATTATATTTTGCGAAATATTGTTATATTATTGAACTAACTTTCAGATAATTAATTATTATATAAATATTAAAAGTATATAACTACATTAAACTGGTGCATAATTTTAATTGTATTAAAAATAACTAGTATAATTATGAACAAAACTTCAATGTATATTATAACAAAATTTTTTGTGTATTACACTACTTCAAAAAAATCCACTGTTTTAAATATTCACAGTATTAAAAGTATAAAAAAATAATAAAGCAGATATACGTCGGAAAGCATATATATATATATATATGTGTGTGTGTGTGTATGTAACGTTTTAAGAGTCAAGTATTAATTGTTAAGTATTTTGTCTTTATGATTTAAACTTATGTTATGTTACATGTTGCTTTTAACTACTATGAAGGAAGAGAATGTCATCCAATATCCGCATTCCAAAGATTATATTCGTAAAAAAAATAAGAAACGTAAAAAGTTCTTCGAAGAAAAATATTTTGCGGGTAGACCCGCGGTTTCTCCGGCTGGTCAAAAATTAATGCTGACTCAACCCGCAAAGTGTGTAACCCGCGGGTACCCGACGCGATGCAGAGCTGCGGCTATACTTGGAAATTACTGGAAGTGTATTTCATTTTACATTAAGTTCTTTTTTTTTTTTTAATTATTTCATATAAGACTAAATTTATGTATACAATGTTGTGTGATTATAAATTATAGATAATATACACATGGCTACCCAAAATTAAGCTAATTTACTATTGAATGTAATTGTTGGAAACGCTTTGCTACGTTTTACTATACTGACGAACACTGCTCAGGAAGGAAGTTTAATTTTTTATACACATACAAAATGTTCTTTGAAGTTATATTTTCAACTCTGGTTTCTTGTATAATATCACGTTTTCAGGTCAATTGAATACGAAAGTCAATTTTCTAGCGGATCATCTGTATTTATGTCTGTTATCTGCATAACTTAAAAATAAATAACTGCAGAAAATTCAAAACTCAAGTTTGGTATTTTGAAGTTCGTATTATGTTTCCACTTGAAATTTTTGATCAAGATTGATAAGTTTTAAGCAATTGTGCGAGTTTTAAGGAGTTACAACCTTGATTTTCTTTTTCTTTTTTTAAATAAATTTAGGCGTTATAATTGAACGGGGTCACACCAATTTGTATGTCAAACAAGAATGTTCCTAAACCTATTTTAGATAATTTCTAAAGCAGATTGAACAATTTATCTTTTCTGTATTGAAAGGCAGGGTAAGAGAAATTCGTGTGAGTGACACTCCATAATTTTTTAATGAATAAACGATGTATCTTTTTTTTTATTATTATTATCACAGATACATGATTAGATCATTCGTTTTATTGGTATTGATTTGTTCTTTTGAAAAACTCTTATGCTGAAAAAATACACCCTACTCTTAAGGGTTATATGTAAAGATAGAATCACATATAACCCTTACTATGAAAACTACTAGAACTTACTAGAACTTACTATGAAAATATATGCTTTAGTTTTGCTGTTAAGTTTCGGAGAAAAATTTTGTCTCTCACAGGTAAACAGACAGACGGAGAGAAAGAGAGGCTTTTCCCAAAACGATATTTTTCAGGTCACCTCAAAACGTAAAAGTTTAACTTAAAAGCGAAGAAAAAATATATATACACATTTTTTTGTATTAAATATTGAAACGTAAGGTAATATTTATAATAATAATAATAATAATAATAATAATAATAATAATTATTATTATTATTATTATAAAACTATTTGGAATTTTGACTTTAATAATCTTTCTTATAAATTAAATGATGATAAATTTTATTTTTAGTTAAAATTTTGAACACCTTTAGTGGGAATTAGTAATTTTTACATAGAGGTAAATCATTTGCTTAAATTAAAGGATGAAGGCCCATAAGGGTTTTTTTCGGTCCTGCAATTGAGGAAAATTTCAAATTGATACCACGAGTGAAATTTTTGCATTTATTTATTTTAGAACATGTTTATTTTATATCAATATTATTTATTTATCCCAGTAACTATTTGTTCCCCAGTGAACCAAAGATTCACTATTTTCCAATTTTGGCCAAAATTCTCCTATTTTTAGAGGTTTGACCAACTTTTTTTTTTATATGAACGCTAAGGAGCGACACTTTCCTATTGAACTATATTAGGAAGTATATTAAAAAGTGTGAACATGAAAATACATGAAGTTAAAAGTGTTGCTCCAATGCGCTCATATATATATATATATATGTATGTATGTATGTAAAAGGAAAATTTAAAGGAAAACACATTGATTAGACATTAGAGTGAATATATTGCGGTACGGTAGCGCTTCTGGCGGGTTTCAAAGAGGTGAATCTAATGAACTAAGGAAAAAAAAAATATTACGGCAAGCAACCACAGACACAATAAATTTAGTCTAACATAGCAATAGAAGAAGACTTTAATAACTGTGGTGTAAGGTAGAGTTACCATATATTTTTAATTGAATTTGGGACAAATATGGCCGTGTTCTCGAATTTCGAGGGCAAAAATTAAATTAATAATTAAATCACCTTAAATTATAAAATTTTAGTAATTTTTATGTATAAAACACCTAAAAGAACTTATTTCAACTTATTTATTATACATATAATAAATTATTATAATAAAACATTAATAACTTTATAACCGGCGTCCCTGAATGTGTTGTCATTTTTTGGGGACGAAGGTAGTTTTCGAGGACTGTCCTCGAGATTCGAGGACGTATGGTCAGCCTAGTGTAAGGTAATTTAGAGAAAACTACTATCCGCCGAAATATAGTACTTTTTTAGATTGTAGAGATTTGTATTAATTCACTTAAAAAGTTAGTTTTAATAATATTTCTATTTTGTTAATCTAGTTATAATATTAATTTTTTAACTTTTTTTTTTTTTTTTTTTTTTTTTTAAATTCAACCTTCATAACAACTTTAGCTAAAGGAGAATTAACTTGAGGCATGATTTAACGGTTAATTTGATGATAAAACTAAGAAATTTACTAAAAGGTTACTAACTTTAACTAAAATTAAGGCAATGTCATTATTATTTTTTCCCTTTTAATTTTAATTTAAATTAAGTTTACTTTTTATTAATCATTAAATGGATTCACAACCATTTCACTTATTCAAAATTTACTTATTTTTTGATGAATTAATTAAGTTTGATTAATTTTATTTTATTTTCTAATTTACATCTGAATGCCATAGCTAACTACACAATACATTAATGAAGAAAAGATTAATTGAAAGAAAAAAAAGAAAAAAGGAATTTGTAAAATATATTTTAAAAGCGTGTAAAATATATTTTAAAAGCGTCATAATTTAACACTTCCGAAAGTTTTCGAAATCGATTCCTCACACTCAAAATCCTGTCAAAAGGCTCTGTCTTAACATTTTCGCCACAAATAATTTTACACATTCAAAAATATCTGCAATTGATTCCTGTGTCCCAAAATGCTTATAATATCAATTTTGAACGATCTTAGTCCATCTGTACATTTTTGGACATTCGCCCCCCCCCCCTAATAACTTAACATTTTCGAAAGTATTCACAATCTTTTCCCCACTCTTGAAAACATCTTATGAAATTTCAACGGCGTATCTGAATTTAAAACTGCAAAATAATAATAATAATAATAATAATAATAATAATAATAATAATAAACTAATAAAATTAACTGAAATTAATTAAAATAAAATAAATAAATAAATAAAATTTAAATTAAAATTAAAAATTAAAATTAAAAAAAAAAAGTATAATAATAATCTTGTGAGACTCTCACACACGACTTTCTCTTATCTTGCATTTCAATACCATAAAGACAGATTATAGATTAAGTGATGATATAACAGATATACTGTAATAAACCATTGTTAAAATATTCAAACTAGGTTTAATAAAAGTGTTATTTGAGGTGTAATTCTGTATGAGGGATGCTATCGTTCTCCTCAACTGCGGTTTAAATACAGTTCCTACATTTATGTAGAATTCAAAGCAGTTATGAAATTTGGAAATTTATTCAGACAACTATCGCCCGCACTATTCTTAGAAACTTATCAATTTTGATCAAACTTCTGAAATAGCTACATCATATGAACTCTAAATAAAACTTTTGAATTACCTGCAGTTATTTCTTTTTCGGTTACTCTGATAATAGGCATAAACAAAAATCCACCTTACCTTTAAAGACTTGACAACAGTATTTAGGGAATTTCAAAACGCGTAATTATGTAAAAAGAAAAAAAAATAATAATAATAATAAAAAATAAAATAAATAAATAAAAACAAAAGCGCTGAAAATTTAACTTGAAAAATATTTGGTTAACCGTATGGGTGTGAGGAATTAATTTTCATTCCTGAGCAGTTTTTCTGGATATGGTAAAATCTGTTAAAGCGCTTTCACACTTTCATTACATAAAAAACAATGGTTTTGCTTAATTATAAATAGGCCTGTATGTCGTCTATAATTATGTACATACGACATTGTGTACTTAAATATAGTCCTACATAAATAACAAACAACACAACCTAACCTAAAATGAATTTCGACCAATTTCTAAGTATAGTTCTACTATAGCCTAGTTCTCTTCAGTAGCCCTGTAAACGAATGTCGGGTGATTTTCATACCATTGTCTATAGAAAACATGCTTTTAAGTATATAGAAATATGTGTTCATTTCGATATGTTTAGATATAGAGGTAACGTATTTAAATTCACTTGGATATCCCTGTATAAGTACCATTTGTTTGATCTCAACGAAAAGTGTATACTAACATCCCTATTTGATACAGATTTAGAATACCAAATTTAAACCTCTTGTGCTACTATTAGCTCTTGGGATATACTAACAAAAATTACACAGGCAGACACAGAGGCACACACACAGACAAACCGCTAAAAATATATTTTTAGGATTCAGGGAGTCTCAAAACATGTAAATATATAAAAATTTGAATTTTTGTAAATATACCAAAATTTCAATCGACATTTCATCCAAAAACAATACTTTCTGTATCAGATAGATGGCAAATAAAATATATAAAAGAAAATTTTATATCATCTATCGATTATGTGATCAACAGAAAGTTCAAAGAAAATTTAAATTGTAATGTAATTGTAACTTTCTTGTTTTTTGATCGATCTTCAAGAAAATTAAACTGCAATTTTGTTGGGTATCGTCCTGGCCGATTGTTAATTTTTGTGTAAATCGGTTAAAGTGTGAAAGTTTGAAAATTGAATTTTTTATGCCACCCGGCAAATGACTAGACAGCCTGTATTGAAATGGTTGGTTGATTGGTTTATTGGGTTTTATGTCGCACTAGTGCTGCGCACTGGGCAGTTTGCATTGAAATGAAGTTTTTAATTAAAATTTTATACTTAAAAAAAAAAAAAAAAATGTCATGATTGTAGCATCAATAACAAGTTGTGCCTTTGGATTAAAAAAAACGCATTTAAAAAAAAAAAATCTGGATAAATATTTTTAATTTGTTTAGACGTATAACACTCCTTAAATGCTTTTTAAACTCGGTATTGACTCCTTTATTAATTGACATAGGATGACGTTTTAATTAATATTTCTGCAACTAATTAAAATTTTTAAATTCTTCTTTCCACTATTTGCTCTGGATGGCTTCTGTGCACCTGTGTTTCAATTTTCGTATTTCTACGTTCCGCGTGGGCTGAATGTATAGATGTACAGGCATACAAACATCTTCTTTTATTATTATAATTAAGTTGATTATTTGAAAATTATTTATATTTGCTCCTAATATAGCAAGATATACCTGAACTCATAAAATTTAAATCGTATAAATAAATTATTGACTTTGACTTGAATTTTAATTGAAATACAAAGAAATTTTGAAATACTTTTTTTTTTTAATTGGGAATTTAAAATTGTACGTTATCTTAAAAAAAAAAAAAAAAAAAAAAAAAGTGTGAGAGATAGATAGGATCAATATCTTACAGTATGATGAGGAATCCTATACTACATGCCTTAAACGAGATTTGGGATATAGGGAATAAAATCTATTACTTCTGCACGAAGAAAAGTTCAAATCCCAAATCACTAGTAAGATATCGCAAGATTTATGGATCCTTTGCATTTTTAATCCTTTTAGTTACATAAAACCTCGTGTTTCTTAAAAACAATATTGGTTATAGTTTTTTTTTTTTTTTCTTTGGAACATAATTACAGAAACTTTTGCTTGTAAGATTTCGAAAATAAATAGGGCGTACTGATATAGTTTGTAGTAAACTGATAAGTAAAATTTAGGCAGAATTAATTTATCTGTGTAACAATTACTTTTAACAAAATTTTACTTCAATATTTTTCAACAATTGTAATGTGCGGTATATTTCATCATTGTGTTCTTGATTTAATCTATTGGTCTTCTAGTAAGTGGCGTCACACAGATATACAGGTACCTGTAAATTGTATCGTTCAATAAAATGATTTGTTTAATTTCCTTTACTTGTATCAATTATAAAACAGATCAGTTTTCAAAATGTAATCATTTGTGTAATGCATGTTTTGTTAGCTGTAATTGTCCTTCGTACTTCATTAATATTGTGTAAAAAAATTTAGAAGTATGCCTCGTCATAATTTATGGCAGTATCGTAAATCGTCTTCCTGTTAAATACAACACAAAGAATTAATATATATATTTTTAAGTGAAATTAAATAAATAAATAAATGGATTACAAATTATCTGCACGGTCCCTGTGAAAATAGAGCACAAGAATAGATAGCCCCGAAAAAATAGCTCATAATAAATAGCTTAGCCAATTTATAATTTAAATATTAATTCAAAATAAATAAACAAATAATATCTGTATCATTAAGACCGCACTCTGCACTTCTATAGTATTATTATTATAAAATAATAATATTAATAATAATAATAATAACACATTTATATAAATTACATCAAATCGAAAACGTAGGACTGGACTGATTATAGGTGATCCTGTACATTGTTTATATACACTCATGTTTGAAAAAATTGCAACACCAAAAAGAAATGCGAATATAAGAATGATATTTATTGGGCACATACATTATAGTAGGAAGGACAATTGATTAAAATTTCAGAAAGTTTTGAGTAATATATCCTGAGAAAACAGTACATAAAGCAGCGACCTCTAGGAGCAATAACTCCAGTTATCTGCCCAGGCATTCAATTGAACAGCAATTGGATGATAAATTCTGGTACAGCACTTCATGAAGCTTCAACAGGATGTCACAGCTCATAGACCGTAGCTGCTGGTGAGTGGTGGCGGGCCACTCGCTTTTCAATGATAAAAGAGTCATTTTCATTAGTGGGAGATAAGGAGAACACGCTGGCAGGAGCTATGGTTGAACACATTCTGTAACAAAGAAGGTCCAGACAATGCAGACAACTTTCGGTCGTGCATTATCCTACTTAAATATTGCACTACGGAAGCTTTGAATATAGAGCGCAGATGGGTAGAACTTAACTCACCAGAAATTTAATGGCCGCTATTTATAGTGCCGGGAATGCGAACAAGAAGTAATCGAGACGTGTATCCAATGTAGAGATGCAAAAAACTCGGGAATTTAAAACGAAAGGAAAAAACTGGGAACTTTGGGAACTTTGGGAATTTTGCACGGAAAAAACAAATTAGAAACTCTAAAGCATATAATAAGTTGTTTACTTAATATAAATGGTAATTTTAAGGACTTTGATATACTGATAAGCTTATAACATTAATTTATCATTTTAATTTCCATTTTTCAGAACTGCAGCCAAATCAAAATTTGAAAAGAAATTTAAGCTTTCTTTATTAAATTAGCACTTAAGATAAATGTATCGGTACAATGTTGGCAACAATTTCCATATTATACAAGCTGGAGAATTGAGCAAAGCAATGTACTTAATCCTGTAATTGTTTGAGGAGAGAAATAATTAAGATTTGAAAAGTTCATTAAAAATTTCTATTTTATAAAACTAAAGAATTATTTAAAATAATGAAGTGGTTTTTAGAAAGAAGAGATGTCATTTTATGCAATTATTGCAGTGGTATAGTTTCTTTTACAAGTTATTTTCATAAATATTTCTTATTAGAGTTTGTAAAAAATTTATATTAAATTTTCTACAATGAAAATTTTTTCATAAAAATTTATATACATATTGTTTTCCTGATATATATATATATAAAGTTTCTGCATTTCTAACATAACAAGTGGAGAAATTTTTCGAATTACTTATATATTTCCCTAAAACATATTAAATTTAAGAATTCTTCTACTTTTTCTTTCTGTTTTTTTCTTTGTTGTAATTAAAAAAAAAAAAAAAAAAAAAAAAAAAGAACAATTTAAAAATTATCAGGTAACAAGCTAATTTCACTTAAGTTTAATGACACTTGAATTTAGTTGGGGTTTTTTTCCCTAAAACTTAAGTCCAATTCTCTAATTGTTTCATAGTACATTCATAAACCAATTATAAATAAAAAAAATAAATCTTATTAATTCTCATTAAGAATGGAAAGGATATCTCAAGAACATAACAAAATAATATTAATGAATAATGACAGAAACTTACTGTTAGTGTTAGCACCGAGTTAATTATAATTAATTATTTTCTACGATTTCGGAATAAACATCGAAGATGCTTGAATTAGCTGGAAAGGGAAACGAAAATTAAATCTATGCAGGAATTAAAGTTGAAGTCAATTTAAAGATCGGAGGTAAAGATCGGTAATTAATAAAAGTTATAAAAATATTGATAATTTCAAAATTCCCAGTTTTGGAGAAATTTCAAAATTCCCAACTTTGTCTTAAATTCCCAGGGGGAAAAAACGTTTTTTTTTCCGGGAAAAAACTGGGTGTTTTGAAAGCTTTGCATCTCTAATCCAATGGGACCTCATACCATCACTGCAGGTGATGGACAGTGTGACGATGTCGAATCCCAGCTGACAATATGATTTATTCACAATGCCGTTAAATACGGATAAGGAAATCCTGATGCTGTAAACAACATTGTGATTTGTCTAAAAAGCGACTTTACGCTATTCCTGCGTCCAGTTTTGTCGTTGATTACACATTAAAGACGCCTATATCAGTGATGCAGTTTTGAGGGTAATCAAAATTTTGGTAGCCGCATACTGGGTCACTACCTGGAATCATGTTGTGCAATACTACTGAATACACGTCTCGATTACCTCTTGTTTTCATTCCCGCCACTCTGAATACCAGCCATTGCATTTCTGACGAGTTAAAGATAGTCACTCTGCCCTATATTCAAGGCTTCCGAAGCGCAATACAATGCGCGACCGCAAGTTGTCGTATTTTTCGGATCTTCCTTGATGCGGAATGTGTTCAAATGCTCCTCTGGCCTGCGTGCTCACCTGATCTCGCACCAATGAAAATGACTGTTTAATCGTTGAAAAGCGACTGGCCCCCACCACTCACCAGTGACTACGATCGAGGAATTGTGGCATCCTGTAGAAGCACCATGAAGTGCTTTACACGTACATGTTAGCTAATCACTGTTTGATTCAATGCCTAGGCAGATATATGCTGTCAATGCTCACAGAGGACGCTGCTTTTTGTACTGTTTTCTTAGTACATATTACTCCACATGTCCTGAAATTTTAATCAACTATTCTTCCCACTATAATATATGTACCCGATAAATATCATTCTGATATTCCCATTCCTTCTTGGTGCTGCAATTTTCATAAACATGCGTGTATTTTATATACTGCGCACTAAAATTTTTAATTATAAATATGGCAAAACACATCTGCAAACGCATTTTAAATCATTTCCACCGATAGCCTATAATACATCTAAATACTTTTTTGACTCTGCAATTAAATTATTAGAATGTACCGTAATATTCTGCGTATAATTCGCAGATAAAATATGTCATTCCTCTACCAGAAATTTTGTTTAACACAAAAATCTATATTATTTTGAAGAAACAGCTCGTACAAATATAACCTCGCTTGCTAATTAAAATTTCTGGTGCAGAACTGACTTACCTGTCCTGCGGATTATACGCAGAAAATTACGGTAGTTTATACGCTTATGATGGAAAGCAGAAATTTGTGCATCTTAGAGTCGTATTTTTTTATGTTTAGTAAATAAGGATGCTAATACATCCTTTTGGAAATTCCGTCCATGAACTACAATGTATTGTTCTTTGAGTTGCATATAATCACATTGTATGTCCTTGTGCGTTTTGAACTTATTTAAAACTAGCTGGCTTAGGTCGCTTCGCAGGTGACTGTAATTAAATGATTTTTTTTTTAAATAAAAAAATGCGACTCATTTTTTTGTGTTCTTATATTTAATAAGCCTCATTTTTGAAATAATTCATTTGCAAAACACAATACCCGAATCACAACACTCTTTAAAACGAAAAAAACAATTTCTAAGAGAAGAGTTTGTATTTATTATGCAGTTAAATGAAATATCTATCTGTAAAGTGAAAATACATTGTCATATCTATATACATAAACGCGAAATACCACATGTTCACTCATTTATCTATCAATGGAGATTCCAAATCGCTGGAACTAAAAACAGGTCATTTAAACAGTATGTACGAGTATTACCATGTTTTTATTAACTTCGATTCTTGTATGTTTGTTTGTTTGTTTTTGTTTCTTTGTTTGTCCAGTACAAATCTTGCAATCGATTTTTAACTAACTTCCCGACTAGCTAGATATTTGAAACTTTCAGGACAGCTCAGAACACGGTGAGAATACTTTTTTTAATAAATTAACTCTTTCAGGTCCCTACTGCATTCGGGAGCGTTTATATGATTCAACAGGAATTTATTTAACTAACTTCCGACTAGCTAGGCATTTGAAACTTTTAGAATAGTCCAGAACACGGTGAAAATGCATTTTTTTAAATATTTTTAACCAACTGCTCCGGGTCCCTGCTGCCTTCGGCAGCGTTACCAGTACAAAGCTTGCAATCGATTTTTTACTAACTTCCCGACTATTTAGACCTTTGAAACTTTCAGGATAGCTCAGAACACGGTGGCAACAATTTTTTTTAATACTTTTAGTCTACTGTTTCAGGTCCCTACTGCCTTCGGCAGCGTTTATATGATTAAACAGAAAATTTAGTTAACTAACTTCCCGACTATCTAGACATTTGAAACTTTCAGAATAGTTCAGAACACGGTGAAAATGTATTTTTTTTTTAAATATTATTGGCCTTCGGCAGCGTTACCAGTACAAAGCTTGCATTCGATTGTTCACTAACTTCCTGACTAGCTGGACATTTGAAACTTTCAGAATAGCTCAGGACACGGTGACAATACTTTTTTTAAAATACTTTTAGTCAACTGTTTCAGGTCCCCACTGTATTCGGCAGTGCTGTTTATATGATTCAACAGAAAATTTATTTAACTAACTTCCCGTCTATCTAGACATTTGAAACTTTCAGAATAATTCAGAATACGGGTAAAATGTATTTTTAAAATATTTTTAACCAATTGCTTCGGGACCCTACTGCCTTCGGCAGCGTTACCAGTTCAAAGCTTGCAATCAATATTTAACTAACTTCCCGGCTAGATAGCCGTTTGAAACTTTTATAATAGATCAAAACACAATATCAGTGAATTTTTTTTTAATACTTTTATCCAATTGTTCTGGGTTCGCGCTGCCTTCGGTAGCGTTTATATGATTCAACAGAAAATTTAAAGCATGGTATATATAGAAAGTTCTTTTTATCTTCTAATTATTTTTAATCTTACTTTGTACGTTCAAAATCGCACTGATTTCATGTAGAAACATAAAATTTAGAAAAATATTTCTTCTCATGCGCTAATTAGGGTAAAGTATAAGAATCTCCCGAAATGCTATTATTTCTATCCGTTCTTCACGCGTAGAAAATCGCAGTGGTTTCAAACAGAATCCGTCAGTAGAATTAAACAAAGCTTGTTGGTTTTTATCAGAACTCAGAATACACAATCTCTTTCTAAAAGGCCTTAATTGGCTTTGCTTTCAATTTTTTTTTTTTTACATTGAGAAGAAAGTGTATAACAGTTTTACACTTTCTTCTCAATGTAAAAAAAAAAAAATTGAAAGCAAAGCCAATTGTATTATAATTTGGACTTAATATTACTATTTCTAACTACTAACCCTACTTCTAATAAATGAAAGCCTCATACAATCATAGTAAAACGTAGCAGTTTTATTTTATTTTGATTTATTTTGTTTTTTCTAAAATGCACTTTCCCTATCGAATGACCTCTAAGAAATGGAATCATTTTAAAAGACGATAATATGCCATTTGGGAGGTTTTCTGAAGTGACGTCATTCTAACATGTTATTAATATTATTTTGGTTTTAATTACATTAAAATACTACGTATTGGATGTATTCATAGCGATTTAAAATATTTGAATCGCATGCCTGAATCTTTGAAGAATACGTAGTTTTAGAATACTTTTTAAATCATTTTTTATTTTTCAATTTCGAATTTTTTATAAACTTCTACTAAGAAAGAACATATAAATAAGAAGTAAGCTGTAAATCAAATTTCAAGTTTCTTGCTATATTATTACTGTAGAAATCATTCAAAAATATGGTTTTCAAGAGGGTTTCTCCTCAGTCCCCACCTATATATTGCGCATGTGCTATAAATCTGAAACACCCACGTACCTACACCCTGGTCATAAGCAACAATAACTGGATTAAGTTTGATTTAAATCGGTTCTGTGATTTGGAAGAAAATGTAAGACATATATTTAATAACTTTTAATTATATTAATATAGTAATAGATTAAAATAAACTGAATCATTTTAGCCTGAAGTTTATTTAACAAAAAAACACATTTTTAAATAATTTTAAGATAAGTTACACCACTAATATTCACGTTAAAATTTAATTTTATTAACTTTGTTACATATATTGGTGTTATAAATCAGTTTGAGCAGCCTAATTAATAGGCTCTTTGTGAAACAATATTCTCTAAAAAAATGTCAAAATTTAGTTTCTATTCGCATTGTAGATTTTCTAAATTGTAATGCTGATGTTTGACATCAACACTTACTATAGGTAAAAGCACAGAAACTTGAAAATCCCAATAGAAATAATTGGAAAATCGCAGTACTATATAGTCGAGGCATCAACAACTGCTGTGGGTAGGAGTGCAGGAGTTTGAAAATTTTAATTGAAATAATTCAAAATACCGTTAAAAATAATAGTATTATGCGATTTGAGACGATAATGAGTGAGTATGAATTATATCAAAATAACTGATACATTTTCCAAAATAAATGCAGTGCAATATGTAATAAATAAATAATATTTGTTTTGATGAACTTAGTGTGGAAGTATGCATTACTTTTTAATGCGTACTTTTCTTTTAAAAGGTTTTTTCCCCTTCATTTAAATGATTAATAATTAAATTATTAAACAGCATTACAGTTAATTTTTATTATATTTGATATTTTAAATACATGATATAAAATAACTTTTAGATAAGCATGACAATAGAAATTTTTAAACCATATATATCAAATGTTTATTTTTCACTAAAAGCCTTCTTACATAAAAATTTAAATTTTTGTAAAGCAACTGCGTTTATTTTTATTTATTTATTTTTAGGCAAACATTATTTATGCTGGGCGGTGGATTTAAAAAATATACACTGAGAACAACGATGGATAATCAGCTAAACACAACCTTACGTATTTTACATAAAAAATTGAATCATATTAATCTATTTCGACATAAAGTAGTAGTAATTTAATCCATTTTTGGAAGCTTTAATGTCATATTTTTTTATTCTCATCACGCATCTCTATGTATATGAGAATATGACGCAAATAAATAATGAGAAAAGACAAAAATCTTATGAAATACTTTATGTTACATAAATAAATTTGCTTATACTAGGAATACTTTTTTTTTCTATTCGTGTAAATGTCTTTATATATATATGTATATATATATATATGGTTTTAAGTATTGGTTCAAAATAGACAAATAAGTATTTAATATGAAAACATATTTTAATTTCTTCAGATTTAAATCACAAATATGTTAAATGAGCCTTTGATAAAATGAACATTTTTTTCTGATAGTGTTCAATAAACTGCAAAATGACTAATGTACTCTCTAATTTAATGTATTGGGCTCACGGTAGCCTGGCCGGTAGAGCGTCAAATTTGTAATCAGAAGGTTGCGAGTTCGATACTCGAGCAGGACAAAGACCGTTGTATACACTAATGGTGGCTAGTACACGTAAAATCAGCTGTGTCCATAATATCCTTTATGTTTCATACAAATAATACCTCTGGGTGCTACCGGAGCGGGGAAGCTCGCTTCTACGCAGGAGATCAAGTTTGTGATGGAATGTTTCCAGTCCACACCTAAGGGTAAATCCCAGACCAACACCAATTCTCAGATGCGTGTGTATAGTAAGACATTAAAACCCATTCAGTATCAATACAATAAAATTATTATAAATGTGAAAAAAAAAAAAATACGTACTTTAATTTTTCTTAGTTTTATCACAGATAAATGAAATATGAAAATATAACAAATATTAGTTTTATTGAATACTATTTATATTACACAATTGCAATTTTATATTCAAATTCCTTTTTACTAGCCTTTTTATAGCAGTTGCAAGTCAAATTAATCAAGATTCATATACAACTATCTTTGAATAAAAAACCCGTTTAAAAAACAAACTACTTCAAAATTTAACACTTGAATAAAAAGTTGAGTAACATAAAGAAAGAAAAAAAAATGTCAAACATATGTTTATTAGAAGAACACGAAACTTTGTAAGAAAGTAAAATAGAAGCTAAAATTAAACAGTGCTTCAGTCTAAGATTTCCATCTAATGCTACTTCATTAAATAATAATTAAAAAAAAAAAAAAAAAAAAAAAGTAAAAATTTATTTTTAAATTTAGAGTACATATCATGACTTTTAGAGAGCGAAAACTAAGATAATTTTAGCAATGAAATTTTAAAAACTAACATGGTTTTAATCTCAACATAGTGAAAATATTCTTACAGTTCACCAACTTTTTTTTTTTTTTTTTTTTTTTTTTACAAATTTATTAATAATTATCTTGTAACTATAATAATAATCGACATTTAATTATTTATGTCACCCGGTTGAGTTTAAAAGTAAATATCCTTTTATTCAGTATTTTTAATAATTTTATTAATTTAAACACAGTTTACTTCATTTTTGAATTAAATTATTAATTAAATAAAACTAAATAAAAATATATAAAAATAAATAAATAAATGTTTCAAATTATCTGTTTTTAAGGATTTTTTTTTTAAATTCTTTTTTAACTAATTTATTAGTAATTTAACTCAACTATTGCTTTTTTAAATTAAACATTTATTAGTATTTTAATATAGATAATAATAATATTTTAATTATAATATTTAATATAGATAATAATAATATTTTAATTATAATATTTAATATAGATAATAATAATATTTTAATAATACACTTTTTTTTTTTTTTTTTTTTTCAATGGCGCGGACTTGTGGCAAAGCATTGACCGGGTGATCACCGAACTGATGACTATTTGTGAAGGGTCAATAAATGGACGCTCCTCTCTACCTCCCAACAAAGACATCACATCCATTCGAAACCAGGCCCGCGTCTGAAACTACGAATGGGTAATATTCACAATCAGTAAATCAACAAATCGTCCATTGTTAAGCGTTGTTTGGATAGTATCATACTTCTAACTATAGTGAAGCGTAAGCAGTCTTCCGTTGTAAATATTTTGGCTAATATTTCCATATTTCTCACAATTGGCTACTTCATACAGATCTACAATCCGCTTCCTGATCACATTTAGGGGGAACTGATATCTTTTGTCATATTGCAGTGATTAAAGTATATTTAATATTCCACAATTGCAAATATGAATTGAATTGTTTGTATTGACATTTTTAATGTCGAAGCCATTTTAGTTTTCTGTACCTGTTTATCATAAAATCAAGTTTTTATGGGTTACATATCTAACTAATTAAGAATATAAGTCAAATTTGTTAACAATTACCAGGAAAAGAGAGGTGGATTAACGATCGAATCTTCCATAAAAAATTACTAAATTTTTTTCAAAGAGTAACACACACGTTTCTTTATCGTTGTACTTCTTTAAATGGCCGACGATCGCAAAAGTGTTTCCATATAATAAAACAACGTGATACCTTATCTTGTGAAACGCGGAATACCTCATCTTAACTTTACTTAAAAAAAAAAAAAAAGTATTTTAAATACCGACTGTTGCCCTGTAAAAGTTTTAGCAGCTATTGTTTAATTTTACTAACTAGGGAGCATACTACCGGCATCACCTACCAAACTCCGCTGCCCCCCCCCCCCCCCGCCAACTTGTTCTGTTATCAGAACTTTACGGGGTCTTCGTCCCAGTACTTCTTAAAAAAGAAAAAAAAAAAAAAAAAAAACGTGTAAATAAGAATTGACATAAAAAAAAAATGAAATATAAAAATTTACCCTGAATATATTGCAACTATAGGTTCTATTTGTCTTTAATTATTTAATTTTTTTTAATGACTTAAGTGTTATTGTATATGCATGTGTATGTATCGCAAAATAATATTAAATTTGATCAAATTTCCTTTTCTTTCGAAATTTAATAGCAGTTATGTCCCTGTGAATAAATAATATCTGGGAGAATTCTGTCGCAATTACGCTTTTAATAAAACCGTTTGTTAGTAAAAACTAACAGAAAAATTGCACACAGAATATATATATATATATAACGTAATCTAATAAACGAAATAAAAGCAAGCGAAATGAAAGTTGGTTTCTGTAATGAATTGTAAATATAATAAGCAAATTTCTTTCAATTTCGTTTTGACAGCTTGACCACCACATCACAAAGAACTTCGATCCCCCATCTGCTAAAAATAATTGATAAGGTCTGAGCTAAAAATAGAAACGTTAGGGTATCTTTCGTAAGATGGGAAAGGAAGAAAAGAGAGGAAGATATTGTTTCACTTAAAACATGATTAAGTTAAATAAACAAATAAATAAATAATAATTTAATAATATAAAACCATCTAATTGAATTATTTTTATAAAATGTGTCTTAAATTAAATTTTACAATTTATCTATGTTCTGCGAAATTTTCAAAGTATTATTTCACGTACTATTCGAGGTACTGTAATTTAAAAGCAAAATTAATAAAGAGACTAACTACATATGCTCCGGAAAAAAAAAGTGAAGAAAAAGAAAGAAAAGAAAAGAAAGAAAGAAATTAAAAAAAAAAAAATAATAATAATAATACACACATACTGCACACGTCAATCAACTCATATATATATTAGAGGGAAAAAGAAAAAAAAAAAAAAAGGTTGCCCGGAATAGTTTTTGTTTCTATAAAACTTTTATAATTCAACATTAAATATCACCTAAAATAATGTTTGACATAAAAACGGTTTATTTCAGCATGTTTATTGCGTATTTCTGACCAAAAAAAACAAATGCCATGTTTTTATGTAAAATGATTTTTGTTCCATAAGTCAAGAAAGCGAAAAAGACACAATAAATTGAAACACGACAGCGGCATCGGTAGTAACTTCTTTTTACTTACTCTTACCCATAGGTTCGAGAAAGTATTGTTTTACGGTCAAATTTTCGAAAGTGAATTTTTGTTATATTTACATGTTCTGAGGTCCCCTGAATACGAAAATCATGTTTTTAGCGAATGATCTGTCTGTTTGTGAGTCTGTTATTAGCATATCTCAAGAACAAATAGTAGCATAAATTCCAAACTCAGTATTCTAAATGTGTATCATATAGGGATGCTACAGTAAGCTTTTCGTTCAGATAAAACAAATGGTTCGTATACAGGGACACTCAAAATTATTCAAATATATTACGTCTATGGGGGAAATTGCAGGTAAGTAGAGTTTAACATCTATAGACTGCATTAAACCAAAAGTATATATATATTGTAATAGAGATAGTCAACTGGGGAAAAAAATTGTATATGTAGGAGCCTCGCCTACACCCCTGGGGGGAAAGTCCCTCTCAAGGGGAGTAAATTTTCATGATGGGTGTTAACATCTATAGACATTGGGTTTAACAAAATAAATAAATAAATAAATAAATAAAATGTATGTAAGAGCCTCGCCTCCCCCCTGGGGGGGTAAGTTCCCCCTCGAGGGGAGTAAATTTTCATGATGGGTATCTTTCAAAAGAGCTCGCCGATATCTATAAAACAAATGATTGAACCATCGATCTCCGATAATTTAAAATAAAGTTATCGAGTTTTTCATTTTTAATTAATAATAATAATAATAATAATAAAAATAAAAATAATAATAATATATATATATATATTTTAGTGTAATATTGAGAATAATTTCAATCTTTTTTTCTTTTTTTAGTGTTATACTACTTCATGATCATAAAAGATATATATTTTTTGTAAATGATAATATTAATAAATTATTTTTTAAAAACAGAATTATTTTTTAATAAACGAATTAAATTCTATATAAATGTAGGTGCATTAATGAAACGGGGGATTGAGTGGGGCGATAGCCCTCCTCTCACAGAACTAATTATTACATAAAACTCTTCCGAAGCCTAATTTGAATTGTTTAACATAGGTTTACATAACAGTACTCGTTATCTTACCTCTTAATCTCCAACCTGTATTTACAGTATTAAATTTTAGGATAAAATAAAGTCATGTGAGTGACACACCAGATTATTATTTTTTTTTTTAGAATAGAGAGATACTAAAATTCTACATTCAAAATAATATTACAATTTAATTGCTAATTTCACTAATATAGTAAAATTTTTATTACATAAAATAATTAATACTTCCTTTATAATGTTTCCTGTAGAGAACAGAAATAATAGACTTTAAATACAGTACTTTATTAACTTTTGATCAATATACAATAAACTCACATCTAATGTTCAAAGTGACACTTTTTTTTTCTGATGAAAGATGCATTCCTTCAAGTTAAATAATGAACAATTGTTTCCATTATGTGTGGAGTTTCTTACAAATTCTGTCGTTGAAATGAGATTTGGGATGCTGGGATTTAAATCCTTTTTTCGATCAGCAATAAAGTTGTAAATCTTCAATCTTAGATACTTTTTTTCTAGCATGCATCGTTCATTTAATAAAAAACGTTCATTTCTTTATCAAATTGTATGTTAAGTGGAGTTTTATTAAAACTCTATTGTTAAATATATGTATATATATATATATATATATATATATATATATATATATATATATATATATATATATATATATATATATATATATATATATATATACATATATATATATATATATATTATATATATATATATATATTACCTCGATTGCACTGTTATAACAGTGCAATCGAGGTATATTTCAGAAATATTACTTTATAGACAAAGAAATATTGGTGTTTTTACTTTACATTATACTCCAACAATGTTTCTAGTTTTTTGGTTACCTGCTAATGAGTAATAAATTAGTAAACATTTCTTAAAGATTATCACTTTTTTCTTTTTCTTTTTTTTTTTCAAACAAAAAATGAAAAAATGGATTATCTACTTATAAAGTTTTAAGAAAATGCGATAGTTTTAGAAGTATTCAAATAAAAATTTTTAATGAACAAAGATTACTAAATCAATATATACTTTTTAAATATATTTTTTACAGAAAGATGTAAATAAATTTAAATGCTCTTGTTTTAAGACGTGCTAAAAAGAACTTTGCACATATGTAAATAAAGATATATATAAATGATAGATATCTTAATAAACTGTAACCTTAATATTTTAGCATTTAATAGATACATGTCAATACCAACACAACAAATATAAATCTTATATATATATATAGATTATCAATGAATAAAATAAATTATCAATGAATAAAATGAAATAAACCCCCAAAAACACTGAGGTCTTCATCCGGGAGGACCCTCAGTGTAGGGGTGAGAGAAGTTTCTGAAAGGACAGTAGCAATTAGCTAATAACTAACCTTAGCCCCCAACCTCTCACCAAACAGAAAACCACCATTAACTGAAAAGAAATCTGACATACATATAATTTAAGAAATTCAAAAACAATTATAAAGTTACCAAAATTACAAAAGTAGTACAATTACAACAAATTAATATAAATGAAATATACAAGGAGTTGCAAAATGCATTAAAATGAAATACAATAAAATGATACCCCCTTCCTGATAAACTAACCCTCTTCGGCCGACGTGGCTACTCGTCGGTACTTAAATATTGCCCTTAATTTAGGAACTAGAACAAACCGAAAGAGGAAAAAAATTGGAAACACTCGGTTAAAAAATGAGACGGGTAACAGTTAACTTGCAAAGTTTTTCTTAAATCTTCAAGAGCATATTTTAAATCATCATCATTATTGCAAATAGCGCGAATTATTTTTAACTGCGTGAACATGATTTTTTTTTCAAAACATTTCTACTGATATTTGAAAAACAATTCGTGAGACTGTTTACTTTAAAATCAAAATCTTTCCTTTTATCGCATAAACCAATATGCGATTTATCTTTATTTCGCTTTATGTTAAGATCCAGGAATGAAATTTTATCAGTATCTGTGCGGTTTAGAACTAATTCTCTAGGATATATTTTTTTTAGCAATATTTTCGAAATCATTACAGTTAAAAATAATCAAATCGTCAATATACCTGAAAAAAGTTTTATTTATAATTTTTTTTTTCAAAAAAAAAAAATAATAATAAATAAATAAATAAATAAATAAACAAAATAAATAAACAAATACATAAAAATAAATTAGCGAAAGCAGTCGAGAAACTCGTTCCCATTGGAATACCCCTTTTTGTAAAAAGTAATCTTTCCCGTTAAATAAAACATTTTCGAAAATACAAAACTTAATAAGATTAATACAGTAGTTTTTTTCACAATTTAAGTAACTGCTAAATTCCTCATAAATGCTTTCAAAAACTTTTATCACTAAATTGTTGGGAATGCTTCCAAACAAATTTTCAAAATCGTAGGTATTTACTGAAGTAATGCTTTCTGGGTGAAACTTAAAATATTTAAGAACTTTCAAGTTATTGTTAATAATGTTACAATTGCCATTAGAATTTATTACTTTTAAGACTGAATTTAGATATTTAAAAAAGATTTTACCGGCTTTATCTTTATAACTATTAGTACCACAAATAACAAAACGAAATTTAACTGGATTTTTATGAAATTTTACGGTAACGAAAAGGTATGGAAATTTAAAACAATTTCTGCTTAAATTTAATTTTTTAAAGGAAGCATTCCGCACAATTTAGTGATAAGAGTTTTTGAAAGCATTTATGAGGAATTTGGCAGTTACTTAAATTGTGAAAAAAAACTACTGGATTAATCTTATTAAGTTTTGTATTTTCGAATATGTTCTATTTAACGGGAAAGATTACTTTTTACAAAAGAGGGGTATTCCAACGGGAACGAGTTTCGCGAGTGCTTTCGCTAATTTCTTTTTTTTTTTTTTTTATAAATATTACTTTCTTTAGGTATATTGACGATTTGATTATTTTTAACTGTAATGATTTTGAAAATATTGCTAAAAAAATATATCCCAAAGAATTAGTTCTAAACTGTACAGATTCTGATAAGATTTCATTCCTGGATCTTAACATAAAGCGAAATAAAGATAAATCGCATATTGGTTTATACGATAAAAGAAAAGATTTTGATTTTAAAGTAAACAGTCTCACGAATTGGTTTTCAAATATCAGTAGAAATGTTTTGAAAAAAATCATGTTCACGGAGTTAAAAAGAATTCGCACTATTTGCAATAATGATGATGATTTAAAATGTGCTCTTGAAGATTTAAGATAAACTTTGCAAGTTAACTGTTACCCGTCTCATTTTTTAACCAAGTGTTTCCAATTTTTTCCTCTTTCGGTTTGTTCTAGTTCCTAAATTAAGGGCGTTTTTTTAGTACCGACGAGTAGTCCCGTAGGCCGAATAGGTTTAGTTTATCAGGTAGGGGCTTTCATTTTATTGTATTTCATTTTAATGCTTTTGTAATTTCTTGTATATTTCATTTATATTAACTTGTTGTAATTGTACTACTTTTGTAATTTTGGTAATTTTATAATTGTTTTTGGACTTTTTAAATTATATGTATGTCAGATTTCTTTTCAGTTAATGGTGGTTTTCTGTTTGGTGGGAAGTTGGGGGCTAAAGATAGTTATTAGCTAATTGCTATTATCCTTTCAGAAATTTCTCTTTCACCCCTACACTGAGGGGCCTCCCTGATGAAGACCTCCGTGTTTTTGGGGCTTTATTTCATTTTACTCATTGATAATTTATTTTATTCATTGTTAATCTATTCCTGTATTTAAGTTTTGCATCTCCTTTTGCATCAATTCTGCGCGTTGGTTTGCAATTCTCCTTTTATGTTTTACTTATCTTTAAACTCATAAATTTGTTACAATAGTCACCTATATATATATATATATATTTACCTGAATTTTCACATTATTTAGTTAATAACAACGAATACATGACGACATATTTTAACTTCGAGACACATAATTAGTCTAGAGATGCAATAAATTTTATTTGTATGTTACAGCTGCCAATTGTTTCGATTTTGGACACCGGTTTTTTTTTAACAGAAATTTTCTGTTGATGCAATCATGTAAAAACTTATTAAAACTTATTAAAAAATTCTATAAAAATTTACTGGTATCTAAACATCGGAAGAATAGGCAGCTGTGATTTATCAGGAAGCAATTTTTTAAGCACAAGCATTAGGAATAATAAAATATAAGTAGAAGCACATAAATTAAAAATAATAATAATAGTAATAGTAATAATAATAGTTATATTTAGCTATCTCAAATCTGAAAGGCATGATGAGGTATTAAATTTTGCAAATGTTTGTTGTTACAAAAAGTGATGATGCTGTCAGAATAACTTCGAAAAGTGTTGAATTACCTAATATGCTATTTTTAACACTGAACCTACCACGACGGGCCAAATCACCCATTTTAAACTTTTTGTCAGAATTTCTCGGAAATAACATTATCGAATCGTCCATGTTTCATGTACCAAATTGTGATAAATAATATATTTTTGCTATACATAGTAATATATATATAACATTTTAAAGACGGGTTACATGACCCGCTGTGGTAGGAATAGGAAGGTAGGAAGTATCGTTAGGTTTAGTGTTAAATAGATCTTGTCAAGTAACAATATTTAATTTTTGTCTTGAGTGGTTCCATATTTGAGAGAGGCTTATTTAAATATGTGAATTTTTATTTTTGATTCTTCCTTTATATTTAGTTTTGCATCTTTGTAAGTCTCATGTCTTCAATATATTTATTTGTTGACTATTAAGCAACGCACAACTTTCTATGATGATGCTATTAAAATAACAGTGATTTTTTTTTTTTTTTTTTTTTTTTTTTTTTTTTGCGTTCTTATATGTAAGTTTTTTATTTTAAAATATTCTTACATATATACCGGGTAGGCAAAAAGTTCATAAATAAATTAAAAATTCACAACCCCCCCCCCCCCCAAAAAAAAAAAATAACCGAAATGAAAAACGGTTTGCAGATTTAGCATCGATATGTAATGGGATTTTTTTTAAGATAAGGGGAAAAAAATATAATAATAATTCAAAAAACAGCCGATAGGTGGCTTTTTGTACATAAAGTGAAAGAAAACACACGCAAATAACAAAAATAATGTTACCAAATCATTTATTATAGCAATATGTGTTCCCCATGTCCACCACCACAGGTGATAACATATTGCAGGTGTGTCATAAATCCAGCAACGGCAGAGTGCAGCATGTCCGATTGTATACATGACAGCTCTTGGTGGATTGCATCTGTCAATTTCGACGATTGGATGTGTGGGATCGATACAAACAGGATTTTAAATATCCCCAAAGCTGGATAAAAAGGGTAAGTATTTATAATCGCCTGTTTTATTTGCATATTTCCATCTAAGTCGTTCTCACCAGCGCCATCTGTCGGCTGTTTTTTTTTCTTCATTTCTTAAAAAAAAAAAAAAAAAAAAAAATCTTGACCTAGCAATGCAAAACCTTCAAACCGTTTTTTATTTTGATTATTTTTCTGCAAAGCAAAAGATAATTATATATATATATATATATAATTATCTTTTGCTTAAAAATAAATTATATATAAATTTAATATTTGAGTAGTTGTTATACATATTTTTCATTTTTCAAAATTGTTTATATTTTGAAAATTTTATTTTATTTTTATTTCTTATTTACCTATAAAAAACCAATAAATAGTTGTTACATATTTTTTTTTTAATCTTATTGTCTGCAAAATTGTGTAACTTTTACTTTACAAAACTTTGATACAAGGCGAATACAAAGCAATTTTAGTGAGCCATTTTAAAGGAGATGTCAAAAGACCTGGAGGATTTTGCCGAAGCATTATGATTTAACGTGTTTCCATAGAAGAACGTAACATCGGCCACACAGAGGGAAGAAATTTCTCCTTTTTCGCTACCACTAACACCATACAAAAATATTAATGGAATATTTACGGCTGCAATTGGATTAAATAGTATAGGGATTCTTGTTAAAAAAATACTGGTGGAAGGAGAAATATCTCTGTGTGAGACTGACATTACATTTTTTGGAGAATTGCCCTTTATACAACTTCGATATAGCCAAATGATTAAAAAACGAGAGACTGTATGACGAGAGACGTAATATTAATAAATAAATAAATAAATAAAAATATAAAAAGGTACTACGCAAACTTCAATTTACACGAGTGTGTATAGACATCATATGCCTTTATACAGAATTGACTAACGCAATTGGCCTCTCGTCCTAAATTAAATTCTGTTTAGATCAAAATTTAATTTATCATTTATTTAAAATTTACAAATTAAAAAGTGATTTTGCACTTTTTTACAAAAACAAAATTTCTTCTCTTTTCTGGTTGTTTGAGATATGTTTTATAAAATTCTAGGTCACAATATTTGATTTACGATACAAAATACAGCTATTTTTTTAGACCTATTTTGTACATATTTTAAACCAAAGTGCAGGAAAATGTTAATCCAAAATAAATTTTATGAAAAACAATAAAAAAAGAAATGATATTGAGAATACACTTAATTTATGTTATGGCATTTCTTTGACTAAATATGTCGATATGAAGAATGTAAATCTAAAAAAAATTAAATATATTAAAATAAAGCAGCAAAAGTTTACTTTTTAACGAAATGATAAATTTTGGGGAGCAGGGACTAAATACACCTCGAATTAATGCATTGTCATGTAATTGCTAAATACCAATTAGAAATAAAAAATTCAGTTTAACTACATATCAGAAACACCACCTATAATAATGCCTTCGAACTAATCTTTACGTCACGGAAGATCGGCAAATTACATCCAACATATACTTCCTCTAATATTTGCCGTATGGAGTGGATTGGATGTAATCAGCCGATCAACGGTGACGTAAATCTCAGTTCGGAGGCATTATTATAGGGGGTGTTGATTTGAGACACGTTGAATATGGACAAAATCAACTTTCTAATTCACAGATGCAAACGAGGCACTTCCAACAACCCCACCACCAGGCTAAGGTTGGTGAAATGGACATCCATTTGATAAGATTTAATACTTCTTGAGCAACCACTTTTTCGCCATCGACATTTTTTAGTATAGCTGACATGCCAACAAAATTCATTCTGTTATCGGAATACACGACGGAGAGTTTATCTCTTCAGCCTATAAATATCGGAAAAGCTTCAATAAATATTTCAATATTTATGGATGTCACCACTTCAGAATACGCACACCGATATGCGTTACACATAATACTACCTAAATTTTAGTTTATTTTTGAAAATCAGAGCATTACATAGATTTATTCTCGTAATTTTAAAACCATAACATCTTGAATTCTGTCTAATGGTATTTGATTGAGCTTAGTAGTTTCAGGTTTAGCTAAAATCTTTTATATTGGATAGAGTGATTTTTAACTGACCTAATTGTACGCATTGCGCTTGTGATCTAAAATTATTCTCTAATTATAACATTTAAGACTTAAATATCAAAATGAAAGTGTTTTAAATAATAAATAGTATGAGAGAGTGGTACAAACTTGATTAATTTTGTAAGTAAGCATTTATAAAATAAATATGGAATTTCAGAACTTTAATCTAAACAATATTCTCAGTGATTAATCTATAATAAAAAATAAAAAAATCTCTTTTAGCATTTCTGTATATACGATGATTTAGCAAATGATTTAGCGATGATTTTGCTATTCAATAGCAAAGATCAATCGAAAAAAATATGTCAACAGTTAAAACAATTTTATACTTACATCTGTTGCACGAAAATAAATAACAATAAATAAATAAATAAATAAAATAGGACTTAATAATCATTTTTAATAACAATTTTAAATACCAAGATTACCTGTATAAAATGAAAGGTGTACAAATATATATCTATATATTTATACATATTGTCTATTTTCTTGGCCTCGTATCACAATATTTCTGTTTCCTACAACCCTCACTAACCATATTTTTCCAACTGTACTAATTTAACCCCTTAACGCGCGCTGTCCTCGCTGCGAGGACACAAAACTTAAGATCCAGCTGCAAAAATTTATCCCGGAAATTTTTTAGCAAAAATTTAAGTTTATAACATATCAAAAAAGGCCAGTTTTTTCAACCTTAAAATTTAAAAATTCTTTTAGTTTAATTTAGATCATGGATTCCGGTGGCAGTATAATTTAAATGATACGAATTGTCTTGCGCCGCAAAGGGTTAAATAGGTTAGAAACTTACGAGGAATTTCATTTTTCGTAATAATGTGTAGATATCTTATTAACATATCAATAATATTTTTTATTACTTTTTAAAAAGCAATAAAATTGGATAATCATACTCGCCAACTATCTCATGAATAACCGTACAATTGTTAACGCCCCCTGAAAAAACGCCCCTTTTCTCACACCACTATATTTTTTGAGTACTTCTCTCCAAATGTTGTTTCGATTAAATAAGACTAAAATTACTCTAAAAAATTATTGGTGTGAAAAAAAGGCAGATAATAAAAATTGTACGTTTCGTAATGAAATAGTTGGCAAGTAAGCACATCACAATATTTTTTAGAGTAATCCTCTCCAAATGTTGTTAGGATTAAATAAGAATAAAATTACTCTAAGAAATGACTGGTGTGAAAAAAATAAATAAATAAAGGCGGGTACTAAAAATTGTATGGTTTGTGATGAGATGGTTGGCAAGTGTGGAAAATGAAATGCATAAGAGTCATCTTGTTCCGTGATCACTGTTTGAACTCCCCGTATACCTCTGATCTCGAAAGATCTAAAAACCAATACCAGTGTTTCCAGTTCTTGTAAAACTCACTGCGTAAAACAGTGAAGAAGTATGAATTTTGACATTTATGCTATACTTCTTAATATAACATTGTGTTATATACTTTAATTAAACAGTACAAATATGCTCTGATTAGCTTTTAATTAAGAAAACAAATATATG
Organism: Salticus scenicus; assembly: GCA_963930645.1. Classification (NCBI taxonomy): domain Eukaryota; kingdom Metazoa; phylum Arthropoda; class Arachnida; order Araneae; family Salticidae; genus Salticus; species Salticus scenicus. Next base: position 183,938,599 of record OZ005653.1, on the reverse strand, counting down.
TATGACGTTGTTTTACTGTCTCAGTTAGCTATTTTATAAAAGTTTCATTGTAAAAAAATATTAATGTATGCATCTATTTAGTTGCATTAATATATTCATACTTGCCAACATACTAATTAATATTCCGCAGTATTGTTAGCCCCGCATTTTTTCACACCGGGATCATTTTAGAGTATTTTTCTTCCTATCTAATTGTAATTGCAATTAGAGAATATCACTCTAAAAATTTATTGGTGTGAAAAAAAGGGTGGGACTAACAGCACTACGGAATACTAATTAGGTTGTTGGCAATTATCTATATTATAGGCTAGCTAAAGTTAAACGTAATTAAACGTAGCATTTCTTTCTGTATGGCAGATTATTAAATTCTTAATCTTTATAGTCATATGAATAAAATTTTATATAAAACAATAAAATTCATGCATAGTTTCTTAAAGTTATAAAAACGTTTGTTTAGGAAAATTTGTTTAGAATCGAAAAACATAGTTAAGATCGATTAAAATATATATGAATAAAACAAAAATTTAGTACATTAAAAGAAGTTTAATTATCATCGTAACGTTTTTAATTATTAATACTATCATAAAAAAAATATACAAAAATATGTGAAAACTAAGTGCATATTTTTCTTCATTATACATATAGTTTTCTATTTCATTTTGACAGTTTACTAATGGAAAAAATCAAATTTATTTTACAATACATAATAACGATATGAAAGTTTTTAATTAAAAGATACGTTAATAGAAATTGGATAGGTTGATTAAAATTTTTAAGGAAAATTCAATTTATTTTCAAAATATAATTTATAGTGTAATTAAATTTTCGTTTTTTAATTTTTTAATCAGAATTGAGATCTTAGCGTTATATTAAAAAAAAAAAAAAAAAAACATTTTAATTGCTTTACTTTAAGAAATTTTACTATATAATGAAGAACCTGTTTCTTATTTAGATGTGTTAAACTGATAATATAAATAATCTCTCACAATCTGTCATTATCTATTAGAAGTTTAAATATTTTTTAAATTAGATCTGAAGTGATAATATTTTTTCCTGATAAGAAGGAAAATTTTCACCATTAGGAATTAAATTCTGTAAAGTCGGTTATAAAATAAATTAAAGTATCCAATTTAAAAATCTGAATAATGAATACTCCTTGCTTATTAATTTGTATAAAACTGACTTAAAAGTTTTAAATGTGATCCATAATAAATATTTTTAATGAACGATAATATCAAACTTTAGAATGGATGCTTGATTTGATTTAGTTTAAAAAGAAAAAAAAAAAAAAAAAAAGAATTTTTGGGACATACTATATTACATATTTGGTAATATTTATAATTTATTCTGGAGTGTCGTTAGCCACGCCTGTTTCTCACACCAGTATGATTTTAGAGAATTTTTCTCGAATAAGTTATTATGATGAAATAAACATAGATGCCAGTATCCAAATTAATATTTCATAATATTGTTGGGGCCCGCCCCTTTTTCGACACCACTTAATTTTTTAGAGAAATTCCATATCTGGTTAATATTCCGGAGAATTGTTAGCCTCACATTTTTTTTTTTTTTTTTTTACACGAGTAATTCTTTTAGAGTATTTTTCTTCCTATTTAATTGTAATTGCATTTGGATAACATTACTCTACAAATTTGCTGGTGCGAAAAAGAGGGCGGGATAAACAATATTACAGAATATTAATTAGGATATTGGCAGGTATGGAAATTCTCTCCAAGTGTTTTAACGATTCACTCAGAACAAAAATATTCTAAAAAAGGCTAGTGTGCAAAAAGAGGCGGGAACTAACAGTACTACGGAATATTAATTAGGATGTTGTCAGCTATGAATAAGAAGAAAAATGCGTTTAAAATATATTAGTGTGGTAAAAGGGCGGGGCTAGAAGTACTCGGAATAATTTATAAATATTACCAGGTATGATATTATATACTATGACTCTGCTGCATGCTGTAGGAAAATGTGTGCTGTGCAAATTATGTAAAATAAATTACAACATAAATGTACGTATCTGACATCATAATTTGTGTGACTGAACATTTAATAAGATATATCTTTGTCCAATGATGTGCTAGGCTAAGTTATTTTTATTATTATTAAGATTATTATTATTAATATTTTCATAAAGAGCTAAATTCATAAAGAAAGCATTTAGACTTGCACAAATACTCATTAGCGGATATCAAAGAAGGATATTATATCTTAATTTTCTAAAATGGTCTACGGCAAAGCTGCCAACATTTTAAACTTTTAAATCAGAATTGACACCAGTATTTTTAAATGGAATATGTTATTTATATTTTCGACGATTAACATTACCGAAAGCAGCTGTAAAGATTTTACGAATTGAAGTCTCCCTTGAAAAACGGGAGAATTGGCATCTATGGTCTACGGTATTCGTAAGCTATCATTGACAATGAAAATTAAAAATTATATATAAATGTTATTTCTGGTAATAATATGCTGATTTTCATGAGATAAGGAAATAACCTGTTCGTTGTTTTTCTTCTTTTGTACATAACTCATAACAAATAAACGCTGCTTACCTAAAACAAACCTGTTGGCTGTTTTTTTTTTTTTTTAATTAGAAGGGCTATAAGATCTATTCTGTCTCAGTATCAAGCTTTGAGGAATAAGTATTAAACATTAACTATTTAAATGATCATAAATTGTTTCATAAAGAATTCTCCAAATGGAGAGATCGATAAGATATCAGCGAAAAACCTGTGAAATATTTCCGTAATCGTTCTTCAACCCCGCAGAAAAATATTTTAACTATTTTTAATACTTTTAATTATAGTTTTAACTATTCTTGGTTTACATGTTCGGCGACTATGGCGTTATACATATTTAACACGTTAATCGCCATGTCAGTCATATGTGTCTGACGCATTTTTAACACGCGTTTTTAACTAGGAAATAACCCTAAAAGGAATATGATATACGCCGAGTAATTATTAACACGTTAATCACCATGTCAGTCATATGTGCCTGACGCATTTTTAACACGCATTTTTAACTAAATTGTCTAATAAAGTTACCATGTCCCATGTGAAAATTTTTCTGATATTATCGTTGCGATTAACGTGTTAAAGTATAATTGATTTCAATTAATCAGTACAGTTATATATATATATATATATATATATATATAACTGTACTGATTAATTGAAATATATATATATATATATATATGGTGATATATATATATATATCACCACCTTCCGTTTAATTTCATTATAAATTATCAAATTATCGTAGAAATAGGCTGCTGGTGCTGATAAATTGGTAATAACGCCTAATTACTAAGGCAATAGTTCAATTTTACTTATGGGGTCGTCCATATTAAATTTCCATGAACATGAATGGAAACACCTATTTAAAAATCTCCATATTCTACTTTATGAGATCAAGGAAGTTCAGAAAAAAAGTTTATATACTTTAAATTAATTCTTGGTAGAGTAATGCTGCTATTACACACAAATTTCATTTGAGCCAATTTCTGCTCCAATTTCTGGAAGCTGAAATTCAAAAGAGGATTGCAAAATTTGAGTCAAAGATTATCCAAAAAAAAAAAAACCAGGTTTTCTTGGTGTCCAGTACATGCCAAGGTCTTAATTACAATAATATATTTTAACATATTTTAATATTACTTTTTATGATAAATCTATACATGAATAACGCCATTGGTTAGTCTTACAAGGAAGTTATAATGACAAAATTGAATGTGAAATACTTAACAAAAAATCAAATTAAATCACTTTTTTTTCGGGGGGGGGGGGGGGGGGGAGATTGAAATGCAACTCCATAAAACTTTAAGTCATTAATGAATGGGATTTGTATGTTGTAAAATTCAAAAGGTAACGCCAAGGAAACAGGTATGAAATATACGTACTTTAAGGATAATAAAAGATTTTTATCTTGGGAAATTCTATCTAGTAAGCTAAATAACAGTTTATGTTTTAAAGTTAAGATAAAATTTATTCAAAATTGCTGATTAAGGAAAAAATGAAAAGAAATAAAATTGCGGTAGTTCAATTGAAAGAATTGGAAATTTAATAAATTTAAAATGGACTTTTACGCAAAAATGTGCGCTGATTTTAATATCACGGAGGATTTACATATTGAAAAAAATATGTTCATTTTCAGGTACGTACTGCATGAACCCTTTGAGTACTGAATTATTTGAAGATTTTTATGCCCATGGGACGGATTTAATTTGTCGCTATATGAAATGATTTTGAATTTTTGACAGTAAGGTCCGCCTGTGGGCGTTATTCTCCAATGTTACAGTGTTTCAGAAAACATTTTTTTTTTTTTTTTTGTATTCACATTTATATTACCAATGGATATACATTATAATTTTATTCTTTCTAATCAAAGTATTTGTATCCATAGTATATTTCATTGTAAAATTGTGAATATTAATTGTATATTTAAGAATAAAGTAGCATACAAATTGCAAAATAAACGCCCACTGGTGGATTTACAGATTTTCAAATTTTGTGAATCTACGTTAGCAGTCGCGAAAGTGTTAACATGTAAAAGTAATATATTTTATTTGAATATACTTATATTGATGATATAAGTATGGTTGTAAGATATAATAAAAAACGCCAGGAAAGTGTTTGCGATCAATACCCACTGGCGGGGGTGCCGCAAACATTAACGCCTACTTCTTAAATTCAGATGACGAGTCAGACTCATCCACCGTAACTTCGTCCAAGTAAGCAGATGACGAGTCTCACTCGTCAAATGTACCCAAAGGGTTAACACCATTTATTTTTTAGTATCTTTTTTAAAATTCGTTTATTTTTTTTTTTCTCTCTCTTCGAAAACGTGCTTTAAAAAAGAAATTAGCTAATATCACTATACAAACTTTTACCGGTGTTAAAATGTTACAAAGTTAATGTGGTCCTTTAATAGAGTGAGTCAGAAAAAAATGTAAAATTCAGAAATAAATCATTAATTAATAAAACTAAACAAGGTGTCATTTTTTTTCATTGATAAATCATTTACGAATAATTTGAAAAATACATCATTATTGTTAGATAAGCAGTATAGTTCACATTATTTTAATTTTTAAAAACTTATTAAAGATTTTATAAACCTAATATTTTTTTAAATGTTCATACAATTTAAGAATATATTATTTATAAATAAATCCAATCAATTAAATCAAATGTATCAATTTATAATTACTGATATAATTCAATTTAAATTAAAACATATGAGAAAATTGTATGTTTTAATTCATATTTTTGGAAATGTATCGAGATCATTAACAACAAATATTTCTAACATATATTTCAGAATACTCGAATTCGTTTCTTAAAAAAAAAAAAAAAAAAAAAAAAAAAAAAAACTTAATGTGTATAGGAAAAGTAACTCTGCATGCAAAATGATATTTAGTTGCTATAGATAACAAACGAATGCTTATCCAAAACGAAATAAGTAGGACTTGATGCCTTTAACTTGAGCCTCCTTCTAAATGACCATTATATGCTTGCTCAACTGCAGATTGTCACAAATCTATAACTATTTGACTTGAGTGATGTTTAGTTTGTTTTTTCGAAGTTTTTAAATTATCAATGCGTTTTTGAAACTTTTTTTTTTTTCAAATAACTTCTTTCTGAGGAAAGAGCTCCATTCTTTATAAATGAAATAATACTGACACCACTGGAGCTGCGAAATACCGTAATTGAGTAGCAGCCGCTGACCGCATTGGCAAAAAATATAATTGCGTTCTGTTAGAGTGGTTTCGTTGAAAATATGAGAATGGAGAATAAAGAAGCGGTGAAATCATGCATATATATACATGATAATATTTATAATTTATTCCAAAGTATTGTTAGCTTCCGCCTTATTTTCACATCAATACTTTTAAAGAACATTTTTCTTCTTGTTCAGGGTGACAACTGACCAAATTTTTTTCTGATTCTCCCATCAGTATTTTTTCATTTCGGTATTTTTAATAGTTAGTTTGAACGATAAATTAAGTGACAAATTAATATATAAGTATACTGACATAGCTGCCAACATTTGAATTTATTCTGGAGTATTTTTAGCCCCGCCTTTATTTCGCATCACTTTATTTATATAAAAAAATTCTCCGAAATATAACTTCGATATAATAAGAAAAAATTACTTTTAAATATGTGGTATGGAATAAAGGCAGGGCTAAAAATGCTCCAGAATAAATTAAAATGTTGGCATCTATGTACTGCTGTAAGGATCAGGGGGGAAAATGGGTACAATCCTTTTATTTCATTGTAATTAAATATTGGATAAAATTTCTGTACAAGCAAAGTGATGTGAAAAAAAAAAAAAAAAAGAAAGAAAGAAAGAAAGAAAGAAAAGGGTACTAACAGTATTCCGAAATAAATTATAAATTTCAGCATGTATGCGAACACTATGTTTTAACGTGTCAACGGCTGTTATTTACGCATATCTGTGTAATTAAAAAGGTGATTCATCAATGCATGGGATGTTTGCTGGATACGCATATTCCAGCTGTAAAAGGAATATAAAAAGATTTTTTTTTTTTTAAATGGCAAAGTGTATGCTAATATTTGTATCTCTTTCAAGCACCTCCTCAACTAAACTAACTTTAAAAACATGGAATTATGTGTATATTTTCAATCGCCATTAAATATAGCATATCTAGTCTTCTCTCTATTTAATGATAACTGCTATTTTGATGTTCAACATAAACTTCTACTGCTGCGTTTGTAAAAATTTCCTTCTTTTCATGTTGTGTTTTTTTCTGTCCTCGACACAGTTGCATTTGTAAGGATGTAGTATTCTCAAAGCTAAAAATAATCTTTTACAAGTTAGTATTTGTTAATAGAGTCCATTTTTTCTTCTTAAGACTTCAAATTTTAGAAATAATCGTAGACATTTTTCGGACAAACGTCTCTGATCCGAAAGAAAAAAAAAAAAAAAACTGTCTTTGGGGACTGCTGATAAAAGTGAAAACTAAGTAACTTGTGAATTGTATCGTCGAGCTATTCGATTATTATTTTCGAATTAATTTTGGTTTGTAAAGAAGTGTTTATGATCTGTATTACATGCTTCGGTACAATATTTGTAGCTACCCAAATTAAATGAACTAAGCCTTATATTAGGTAAAAATATTGATTACTTATGAAATTATTTTAATTAGTAGCTGAGATACAAAAGAAAACCCATTCAGGACACCTCAAAACGTGTAAATCAGGTGAAATCTCGTATTCTACTGTCGATAATATAAAAGAACTTTAAAATATCTTTCGAATGATGTATTAAAATTAATTTAATCATAATTAGAAATTGAAATATTGAAATTTTAAAATTTTACAGCGCCATCTGTCTGTAGAAATTTCTGTAAGCTACTGTTCGATTCCAACTCAACAAAGCTTTCAAATGATGTATTACTTATTAAATTATTTTAATTAGTAGCTGAGATACAAAAGAAAACCCATTCAGGACACCTCAAAACGTGTAAATCAGGGAAAATCTCGAATTCCACATTCGATAATATAAAAGAACTTCAAAATATCTTTCGAATAATGTATTAAAAATAATTTAAACATAATTAGAAATTGAAATATTGAAATTTTAAAATGTTACAGCGCCATCTGGCGGTAGAAATTTCTTTAAGCTACTGTTCGATTCCAACTCAACAATGCTTTCAAATGATGTATTACCTATTGAATTACTTAAATTAGTAGCTGAGACACAAAACAAAACCCAATCAGGAGACCTCAAATTGTATAAATCAGGTGAAATCTCGAATTCCACTTTCGATAATATAATAGAAATTTAAAATATCTTTCGAATGATGTATTTAAAATAATTTAATCATAATTAAAAATTGATATATTGAAATTTAAAAATATTACAGCGCTATCTGGCGGTAGAAATTTCTGTAAGCTACTGTTCGATTCCAATTCAACAAAGCTTTCTAATGATGCATTACTTATGAAATTATTTTAATTAGTAGCTGAGATATAAAAGAAAACCCATTCAGGAGACCTCAAAACGTGTAAATCAGGTGAAATCTCGAATTCCGCTTTCGATAATATAAAAGAAATTTACAATATCTTTCGAATGATATATTTCAAATAATTTAATCATAATTAGAAATTGAAATATGCGTATTAGAATAAAATTTAATTTGCAATTAAAATGTAAATTTTTTCCAAAATCGATGAAATTTGAACTGCAACTATCCCGTGTGCTGTTAATGGCGCACAGTAAGTTTGAAAGAATTTAGAAGAAAATTGAAGCATTTTGAAATTTGCAACTTTTATTCCTAGTGGAAAACCACGTGATATCAGTTGGCAAAATTTTTTTTTCTTCACGATCAGGTTCTCTGTGACTGGGTTGTCATGGTAACGAACGCCTGCAGAATTTCATTCAAAGCGTCAGCTAACGATGATGAGAGTTTCACGATTTTTGTTCACCCAAAAGTGCTCAACGCGCCTAAAGAAGTTTTCACTTTAAAAAAATGTGTCAGTAAGGCAGAATATTTTAAACAGTGCATTGAATAATGAAACACGCAGATACGACATCGATCATGGTTTGCTACACGAGGTCATTACTAATGCTCTTATAATTCAGAATCCAATACACTGTTCTGAAAAAAAAAAAAAAAAAGAAGTCTGATACCATTCTTGCTGATTCTTATGTAAAATGACCTCCTGAATCCGAATATGACTCTCATTTTGCCCAGTCACCCACCGTTTTCTAGAAGCACCAACCCCTTCCTCAATTTTTTTTCTCTGTACGATATATTTATGACCATGAATTTGAATTGAAGATTAAAAAATAATTAATTTAACACCTAAAATCAATCAATCAAATAAACAAACAAACAAAATTAATATCAGATTAAAAAAAATATGAGATAGGTAATGCATCATGTAATATCAGTAACAACCCCCCCCCCAAAAAAAAAAAAATAAAATAAAATAAAATAAATAAAATAAAATAAAATAAATAAATAAAATAAAAAATAAAAAATAATAATAAATAAATAAATAAAATAAATAAATAAAATAATAAATAAAAAATAATAATAAATAAATAAATAAAATAAATAAATAAAATGAATTAAAATAAAATAAATTAAAAAAATAAAAAAATCCCTTATCGCAAATGTCCATGTTTTAGAATTTTCCAACTCTATAGCCCTTTAGAAGATATTTAACGGTTAAAATAATCCTCCCTCTCCTAAAAATCAAACTTATAGCCATAAAATAACCAGAAAATGATAAAAATAATAGTGGGCCATTTCTAAATAACGGTGGGTGGTAGGGCAAAATGGGCGTTAGATTCATATTCAGGGGATCATTTTACATAAGATCATTTTACACAAATTGTGTTACAGGAAATTTTTATGCCAAGCAGTATTATTCTAAGTGATTAAAATATTTATATGTTTGACTTAATGTGTGCACATGCTGATTAATACAGTATGCAGTGATAATTTCCCATTAAAGCATACCTTAAAAACTTGTTTTTAAAACTTCTGTAATCCCTTAACCATTTTTTTTTTCTCAGTTAGGCGCATTAGATTCTCATAAATAAGACTTCAGTTACGTTCTCATTGTTTATAATTCTCAGTCATGTACAACAGATTTTGTGTAGCTGCAAATATATTTTTCATTTGAAACAAAGTGATTATACATATATATATGTGTAATTTTTTTTTTAATGTAATCACTGCTTTACCGCATTTTTAAAATAATGTACGCAACTTTTTATATAATGGCTACAAGTTATAGCTAAAATTTTTAATTAAAATTTATACTTATAATTTTGTATAACAACACCTTTTAAGTAACATTTTTAGATTAATAAAGTGATAGTTTTTTATTTACTTCTAAAACTAATTTTAAAAATTAATTAAAACTTCCCTAAGGTCATTTTTATTTTTAAGAGATAAAAATGCTGTTATACATTTAAATTAAACAAAATTTTCCATGTCAAACAGTATTTCAAATATAATACTTGTGTAAAATATTAAAAACATTGTTAAAAACTTAGTTTTTCAACTGCTTAATTAAAACTATATAGCACATAATACATTTTTTAATTTATGATATTGTTTTCTTATGTAAGGTTATGAAATTGTGTTTAAAACATCCAAAGATATTAATTAATTTTCATAGTTTAAACTATGTTTTACTTTTGTTTATATTTGATTGTAATTTAGGTAGATAAATAAAATATAAAATTGCTTAGTGAATGCGGTCAGGAGTATATTTATAAACGTTTAGTTAATTTATAAATAACTTAAAAAAAAAAAAAAAAAAAAAAACCCTTAATTCTAACGATTGAAAAAAAAAAAAAAAAAAAAAAAAGATGCCTTACTACGGACTTCATTTAAATATTTTGCAAATAAAATAAAATGTTAATGTTAAATGTTATTAACAACATTAAATAAAATTGGTAAAGAGGGTTAGAGGATATAAAAGGATTCACAGTGCAATGCTTGTCCGGAAACGCTCTGTGAAGGCGGTAGAGGGCACTGTATGTGTGTAGGGCAGTCGAAACAAGCCCGCAATGTCGTAAGCTGTCACTCCCCGCTGTGATTCCATACTGCATGCAGCGCTTCACTAATGCTGAACTAGCAGATAATATCAGCTAGTTCAGCATCCATTTTATAGATATCCATCTGACATTATAAACTACAATAAAAAATAAAATAAAATAAACCATATTGACAGCTTGCTTCTATAAAAGCATACTAAAACGTATAAAACAAAGTTTGCATACCAACTTAAAATAATAATAATAATCGGTAGAACCTTTTTTTGAATCACCAGTTTCTGAAAAGGGAAGGACATCTCAAAAGGGGTTTACGTAGCAAATTTCAGGAAAATCGATAAGAGTCGTTTTCGCGAAACCAACTTTCGGCCCCTCTTCCCTTTTAACAAAAACTTAGCAAATTCATTTATTTACGAGAAACCAACAATTACATATAAAAGGATGTCTAAAAGTGAGTTAATAAGGTAAAAAAAAAAAAAAAAAAAAGTAGTATTTTTGAAGGAACACACTTGTGAGTCCTGAAATTGACGCACTTATACAGGACGCCTATCAATTTTCCTAAACTAGCATGCGATAGGTCACCTAAAAGGGTGTTTATATAGCAACATTGAAGAAATCGTTAGAGACGTTTTTGAGATGCTGACATAATTTATTACAATTTTCACCAAAAGTTAAAAAAGTGGTGGATTCCATTGGACCTGTTTGAATTCTGAAGTTAGTTTATTTTTCAATTTTCAGAAGATTCCCCACACATAAACAAAGGGTGTCAAAAAATTCTTGAATCAAGCAATGAATCCCGACATATACTTGAATAAATGTCTCTCGAAACTGAAACAATTCAGTGAAGCTGGGTACCAAAACGGTAAAATACTGTTCTGACAAGACTTTGCAAGGTTGGAGAAAAAAATTAAAAAAAAAAAAAAAAAAAAAGTTGCAATGCCTTATTGAAACAAAAGTAACTTCCGTGCCAAGAGACCACATGAGAAAAAGTTTCGAGTATTTTTTTTTAATTTATTTATTTTTATTTTTATTTATTTATTTTTTTTTTGGGGGGGGGGTGAAAGTTAAAAAAAATTTAACATATTTGTCTTACAGGCAACGATCAAGAACATTAAGAAATCCCTCCGAAAAATCGAAAATAATGGACTATTAAAGTTTTTCTAGAGATAATAGAATAATCTAAATATTTCGCCAAGCAATAATAAGTTTATTATTATTATTATTTATTTGTACAAGCGAAGGCTCTTTGAATTTGTTTCGAGACTGTTGTGGCATCCATTGCACTCACATTTGCACACACATACACATATGCGTATATATGCACACTAACTACTTTCTTAGACTGAAGATATCTTAAAACTTGTATACAGTCACACCTCGTTAACGTGAATCTCAAGGGGAATAATAATAATAATAATAATAATAATAATGTTCATGTTATCATTAGTTTGGACTATCAGTAACTCAGAAACTAATTTTCATTTTGACGGTGATTGTAGAAACAGTTCATTTTAAAAGTAATTCCCGTCAATCGTGTTTGCAGATCCTGATTAAGGGGGAAGCACACATTATCTCCGCTCTCACCGGAATATTTTTAAAATTATTTTTTACTTCCTGTCATAGAAATTCCTCGCTTTAACCATAAAATATTTTTTATAAAAAATGAACGGTGTAAAACAATCCAATTTACTCACCGTTATTAGACACCAGAATTAAATGAGAATTTTCTGTTTATTATAGGAGGAAAGTATTTGTTAAAAAATAACGGTGTAAGTATAAATAATGTGTGCTTCCCCCTTAATCAGTCTCTGCGTGTTTGCGTTAAAAAGGTTCGACTATATTAGATGAAAAATCGATATCGAAATTTTTAACCGAATACAATACTTCAGTTATCTACTATAGTTGCGTAATTGAAGTAAAAACATTTCATTTATATATATATATATATATATATATATATATATATATATATATATATATATAACAACAACAACAAAAAAAAAACTTTTGTTCTTCAATTAACCGGTTAAAAACGGAAAAAAAAATGTAAAATGATATTTTTCAGTAAAGTTGGTAAGGTTTCAATATTCGACTAGAACGGAAGAATATAGTGAGCTTTTATAATTTTCTAAAAAAGTATTCAAAAACCAAATATTCAAGAATTAATTAAGGTAAAACTGGAAGAGATTGCGCACATAGGGGATCGGAGAGAAAGAGTTGAGTTGGTGAACTGAAATTTTAGGTGGTTGTACACCACCAACAGGGAAGTGCTGACTTGAATTTGCATATTGATTGCTTCAAGAGTTTAAGATAAAACATGGTTATTTTTTCTCGTTCTCAGAAATGAATGCTTGAATTTTCCTAACCCTTCCTAAAAATTTTAATACAATGGTAATAGTAAAAACATTTTTAAATGAAAAAAATTTTCATAACCTATTTGCCTAGACTAACGGTATAAGCACCACGATTTCCTCTACAGGTGAGCAATTATTTAAAAAAAAACCTGCGCAATCTCTCCTACCAAAGTGGGAGAGTTTGCGCTTTTGCTGTTTAGAATAGATTGCGCATTTAAATTTCGATACTAACAGAGATTTCGCAGCTTATTGGTGATAACAAGACGATGATGTTGAGTTTGTTGAATGTGTGGGACTGTACCAAAACCTAACCTCCATAAGTCATTGGACTAGTTCAAACCATTCGAGACGCAGTTCCACCTTTATGGAGACTACCTAATCAGAAACTGAACATTATTCAGGAGTGGTACAATCGACAAAAGCCACACCTCTGACGGTATTTACCTCTAGAATGCTGTTAGCCTATGAGAAATTTATCGCAAAGGATTTAGATATTATTGTATATCTATTTAGTTTTACTTATTGTATATCTATTTAGTTTTACTTATTGTATATCTATTTAGTTTTGCAATATTTTCAAGTATGATGCTCAAGTTTCGTCGGCTCCTGAAATAGAAGAGATAAAACTAAATACAAGTAAAAAATATCAGCCTAGTCACCGGAAAACATCTCATAGTGTAATCATAAAATAAAAAAATAAATCGTAAACAAGCATTAATTGAAAGAGCATATATAATAATGTTTTTTCACGCATAAAGCAATAAAGCAATAGCGCTTGTCATCCCATTTTCGAGTTATAAATTCTAAAAGTTCGCTAATAATCAGTGCAACCATGCCTGAATCGATAACACCACGCCTTATTGAAATAATGAATAAAATCCGAAACAAGCAGAAATCGGAAGAGCATAGTCAAATGTGTTCTTTGATGGAACATTCAGTTGCCCATTTCAGCTTTGAGATATATTCAATCGAGATTTAATGTCTAAAAATTCGCTAAAATATAATCTAAAAATTGATAAAAGTCATGGTTCTGGCAGGTTTTCACGGGACTCCCCCCACTTCTTTCAGACTACTATATTTTTACCCCTTAAATATATATTTCTCGAGGACGGGTTTACGAGAGCTAACAGTTTATGCGTCAAAATTCACTTTATATTATACCCTCTAAAATGAATATACTAATTCAATTTATTTCTATTGTTACACCATTGATGTGAGTGTGTGGGGGGGGGGGGAGGGGAGAGGTTCTGGTCTATCTTCTTTTTAAGGAATTTAATCGTATAAATTTCAATAAAATAAAATAAATAAAATAAACGTAAAGCATTTTAAAGCATAAAATATTTTAAAACGTAAAGCGTTTTATAGCGTAAAAGATTAAAAAACGTAAAGGATTTTTTGGCGGAAGATTATGAGAAAAAAAAAAAAAAAAAACTTTAATAAACAGTATATGGTGGGCATATTCTGTGCATTAAAATGGGCGTATCATTGCACGCACGGTGTGTTAACTTTTTTTTTTTTTTTTTTTGCTTGGAAATGCCTGTTTGAGACGCATACACCGTCTGAAACATGTTTACTTGTGGCAGGTGGTTGCATAATAACTTCACATGCACAATAATATGTGCAATAATTGTGGACAACGGAGATTCGATCAGCAAACAAGAAACCATCCTAGCTGAAAAGGTAATGTACTAATTTTAAGTTAAACGTGTTAACTAGAAACTTAATATTATTTTCTAGTCTTGTTCTTTATCTAATTTTGTTCTTTTTTCTGTTTCTTTAAAATTTTTTTCTTTAAATAAATTTTTGTAGTCTTTTTAAATTTCTTTCATTTTTCTGATTTTTTTAATTATTGAATTGAAATATCCACTCCCAATGCAAAAATATTTGTTTACAAATACCTTACAACAATGTCATATAAGTGAATTATTATTATTGATAATGCAATTCTAGTTATAATTAAGCGCAATCACTCCTACCGCAGTTGGAGAGATTGCGCAAAATAACTCTCTTCTTTTTATTACTTCTCTAATTTTAAATTGCAACAGAGCAACAAAATAACAATGAAAATGTATAGAAGGAAGATCAATTCATAGTTATGCACCATAAGTTTAGCAAAAAAATAATATTTGGATTTTTTATAACATTTTGTTGAATTGTGCGCAAACTCTCCTAGCTTTACCTTATATTAACTATAATTACATCTTTCTAATATATTTGAGATTAAAATTTTGAAAGGCCTTATTTAGTCATAATATTACCGTTCTACGATATTTGCTTATTTTATAGTTTACTAATTAAAAAAATTATAGATTAAGTGAACCATCAGTGAAACATATTATGTAGATACTATAAACTGAAATATATTATATAGGTACTATAAACTGTGTTTTACGAATCAAAGTATATGTATACTGTTGAATAAAATGTAGGATGAAGATATGTGTTTCGTTCATCTATATTTACTAACTGCTTAGAAAAATTCTGAATGTTCGCAAATATAGTATAAAATACTATGAAATAAAATATTCTGGTGAAGTATAGTTGCAAATTATACGTATATTCATATTTAAAACTAGTTGATTTTTCAATGAAATAAATTTATATAAATTATTTAAAATTTTAATATAAATATCGTACCTTATTAATTTAATTAATATTCAACAAGAAAATATTATACTTCGTTTTATACAGGATGATCGTAATTAAACATGGCCTATTCAGAGCTCTCTGTAGCTGTAAATAAAAAGTGGATTAAGTTAAAAATTTTATATAGGAAATTCAAAGTGTGCGTTAAAAATAAATAAACAAATAAAAAACGCTTAAGTGCGCAATCAGGAGTCGTAGATTCCGCTTATTTCTTTTTTCACGACACTTTCAAGGATGAGCTATTTTCAAGTCTTTTACCACCATAATTTTCTTAGAGAAATCTTTATTTTATTCTAAATGTATTATATCGCAATTAACCCCTTCCGCTCCAGGCTAGCTGTAGTGTAAATATGTGAAATACCAGATTATAATTTTGAAATAATGCAATACATAACGAAGTAACAATGTGCATTTTGTTGTGAAGTTCCTTTTCAATTCAGGCAGTTGCTCAGGACGTGCATCGGCAAAAGGTTCCGACATAAATTTCCAGTCACCTGCTGTAGGTGGTTCATCATCACTGTCATCGCTTTCGCCGTCTTCACTTGTAGTAAAGTCATCATTGGAATCTTCAAATTCGTCATAATCGAGGATATAATCACTATCCGAATCACTAGAATCACACATTATTCACAGTTTAAAACACCGGCAAAATACACAAAGTCGAACAGCGAAAATTACACACAACCGCAGCCGCGAGAAATCACGAAACAACTGTAGCCAAAACTAATAGGTCACCGAGACTACTAACGCCATTTAGTTATCAGTAATGAAAATACAATTTCAAAATAACATATGACAAATAAAATAACTCTCTCTGATATCACTACAACGTTGGGCTTATTGTATTGTATACTTTCTTTGGACGTATGCACGTACGTCCATGGTATTAATGGCCATTAGCACTAGGACGTACGCACGTACGTCCGTGGAGTGGAAGGGGTTAAACAGCATAGAAATTATTGTATAAAAATAGTGGTACCAAAAAAAAAAGCAATACATTTCTCATTTCTCAAAGTGCCCTGAAAGAAGGCGGAAACTAAAAACTCTAGATTTAATATATAAATAACAAACAAGCTACAAATTTCAATACAAACATCTATCATTATTTCAATAATTTTTATTGTTTGTTTGGCAGTTTAACGTTTAAAAGCATATTGTTTAATATAAGGCTCCCATAATTTGTTTGCTACAATCGATTAACGGTGAAAGTCCAGCAGCTGATCGTTAGTTATCTGTCGCAGATTGCCTTTCACGTCATATACATATTCGTAAAGCAGTTCCAAGGTTACCACACTTTCCGGTATTGTATCTGAAAGAATGCTGCTTACTCGATCTACTCTTTCTGTACCCAGAATTTACGCTGGATCCATCTGTTTAAATAAATCAAAATGTTTTCTTCTTTGTTTGCAGTGCCGCAATTCTTATTCTTTGCATTATCATAATGCTTCAAAATCATAAACATAACACTTATAATTGTCGTAATCGTTGAAAATGTTAAAATAGGCCACAGTTATTTATTGAATATTGTGTCAATCATTTTGACTCTAACCGATACATAGCGTATCTTTATTTATTTTTGCGGAATCTTTCAGTGCATCCTTTGAAACGTCTATCTATAATGCTTCTACCATAGCCTCCTAAACTAGATGCCTTCCGAGGGGCTCGGAAACTTGGCAGTAGACAATGCCACCTGGTACAGATTGCGCGACTGTTTTATTCAATTGCCACTAAAAATTTTTAAAAGTGGGATTTGATATACATAAAAGGCGAATAGAATCGAGGACACGTCGATTCTAAGACGGAAAGTGGCCGCTCATATATATCATATATCGTTTCTTAAAATTATTGATGACAGTTGAATAAAGAAGAGCGCAATCTATACCACCAGTAGTCGCTGTCTGCCGCTTGAACTGTTGTCAAGTTTCCGAGCCACGCGGAAGGCATCTAGTTTAGGAGACTATGCTTCTACTCAATCCGTAATTTAGTTACAGCTACAGAGTGCTCTGAATAGGCTAAATTTAAATACGATCACCTAATACAGTCGGCAGCAAAAGTATCCGAACACTAGCAAAAATTTCTATATAAAAAAAGTAGAGTTAATACTGTTTTGTTAAATAAATCATTGTGGAATCATGTTCTTAGACTGACTAAGAACAGGTTTCGACAAGGATTTATTTTTCAAAACTGTATGAAGTGTACTTTTTTACATAGGAATTTTTGCTAGTGCTCGGATATTTTTGTTGCCGACTGTATATACATTTTTTTTTTCTTGTAATAACTTTTGGGCGTAAAAAAAAAATCGTATAATGTCACGTTAATATGATTAATTTCCATCAGTACAAAACAGTCGATTATACTTTTCTAAACTACAAGAAGCACTTGATGTTTAATGAATACGCTAAATTTTAGAAAAATACTTGTAAATACTAGTTTATTACTTGGACAAGAAATCCTTTAAATAATGTTTCACTCTGTAAAATTATATATATATATATATATATTTTTTTTTTAAACTTACGTATGGAAAATCATGTTTCGATTACTCAATGGCGGCTGGTGTTAATAAAATTTGAAAAAGTAATTTTGATAACTAACAGAAATGCCAAGTTAAACATTATTTAGTAAAAATGTCATCAGATTATTTAATAACAACGTACTAATGTAACGTTAAACAGAACCAACCAAACAAGCAACAGATTATTTAATATTTTTACATTCTGTTTGTAATATGTACAATTTTCTAAAAAATATATTGGTAAAAAATTTACTAAATATCATATAAATAAATACTAAATATCCTTAAAACGTTTGCTGTATGCGAATGTACATATGATGTTTACACTTATATAATGTTTGCTGTATTACATATATGTAAAATGTTATAAAGTTTAATAAATATTATATTGGTTCAAAAATCTCGCATGTTATAAACAAAATACTTATAAAATATTTTTAGTGTTTTTAAAGAAACGCACTGTACCTTCTTATATAAACGTGTTCTACTTATAGGGACTTCTGTAGATAACACAAGTCTGTGATGAAATTTCATTCTTTAATGTGGTTTGTTTTTCTAGTGTATTTGTAGATGCTGATTGAGGAAAAAAGGTTAAAAAATTTCCAACACGTACAGTTTTGAGAAAAACCGCATTTATTGAGCTTAAAGTCCAACTTTTTCAACTTTCCTCTAAGTTATTTCATGGAATATCTGGGTATTGTGAGTGAAGAGCAAACAGAACTATTTCATCAACACGCCAAAGAAATGTAGTAGAGGTATCAGGAATGATGGAATGTTAACATGGTATAAGATTATTGTTGGATAGTGCATACAGAATTCCCCTCCTCAAGGTCCTCAAGCCGTGCAGAAGCACATTTAAAAGACAATGTGCAAATAATAGCTTATTTTAATGTATTTTATGCATAAATAGTTTTGAATTTGTTATAGCCTTTGTGTGAATTCTTCCGATATTCATCCATAATTTGTGAAAAAATAAATAAATAAATAAATACATGATAGGAAGAAACGACAAACATTACAACAGTGGAAAAAGAATAAGTAAATAAAAAACTGAATTTCACAGTCCTGTGTAACTAAAAGTAATACCATAGCCGTATGCTGCAGCTACGTATCTCTTCATGTCATTCATTTTACAGGGTTATTTTTTACCCAGGTATTTTTTTCTTTAATTTGTTACAGATTCCCTTTTAGATTTCAGGCCAAAACCCTATTTATAAAATATTGGTATAACGTGTTATTTACAGCACAGACGTTCTTAGGTAATCCATGAAATAGTTCGACAAAATATTTAAATTTGAGTGTATTTCATTGTTAGCCAAGAGTTTTTTCAATAATTATGGATGTTAAAGCAGGTTTATTTATCTATATTAATAAAATCAGACTTTTGTCTGTAAATTTGTCGGAATCGAAAAATTTTGCGATATCTTCACGTTTTACATCCCATGAAAGCCGAAAATGACTTCAGAAATTTTTGCCTGTGTGTGTGTGTGTGTGTGTGTGTGTGTGTCATCGTGTCCGAATGTCGCTTTTTTTGTCCGGGCATCACTTGAGAACGGCTGGACGGAATTCAATGGCGCTTGGCAGGAATTTAGGTCTTCACCCAACTTAAAATTATATCTATCAACTTTTCAGAAATTCCCCCCCGTTACCCCTTAGGGGGTAAAAGACTAAAACACGTTTGTCTGGGCATCACTCGAGATCGGCTGGACGGAATTCAACGGCGCTTGGCAGAAACTTAGGTCTTCACCCAACTTGAAATTATATCTATAGAAATTTTCAAAATTATGATTAGTGTTTAAATTGTGGGTAAAAAACGCCTGCGCATGCGCCATAAATATTTTTTCAATAAAATGCTTTGAATGGAAAAATAAAATATAAAAATAATTTTTTAAGTTAAAGACTTTTGTATTCGCGTGATTCGCACTACAAATTATGAAAAGATTGAAATGAAGTGTTGCCATCTAAGTTTCATACTTTAGTTAATTTTAAAAAATCTAATTGTCGTATCGAAAAACTGTTTACACCCCAGGATTCAGAAAAATCACATCTTTCATTTGGTACTGAATTTGTAATGATAGGTCTGATATTTCTAATCTATTTTTCCCTTTATCCGTTTTTCCGTTGCCACTTAAATTTCATACTTTAGTTATTTTTTAAAAATCTAATTGTCGCATCGAAAAACTGTTTGAACCCCTGGGCGCAGCAAAATCGCCCCTTTCATTCGGTATCAAATTTATAAATATAGGTATGATATTTCTAATTTATTTTACCCTTTTTCCGTTTTCAACCCAGATTCGATATGGAACAGCTTTAGTATTGGATCCCTTTGGCAAAATTTGAAATTCGGCACCGAAGTAGCTCGAACGTTTCTCGCCAAGATCTTTAATTGCACAATTGAGATAGCCAAATCAGTTCATCGCAAGAATGGCTTAAAATATTTAAAGTCACCAAAGGGTTCCGATACTTAAGCTGCGCTTTTTGTATTTATTTATTTATAATACTGTCTATTAAAGACTTCTGTGGTCACGAAATTTGTGTGTAAATTGTTTGTATGCATCCGGCACTTATTGTAACTGCATTTTACGAAATTCGAAATCCCCCCCCCCCCTTCTCGGAGTCGGAGGGCAATAAACATGTGTAAAAACATGTTTTTCCGTTTGAATTCGCTTTGAATTATCTTAGAATTTCGAATTTTGGTGTGTGGATATTGATTAAGTGCACGAGATTAAAGCAGATATATTCGGCTCTCTCTAACCACGCCCCTTAACAGAAAATGTTTGCTTTCTATACTTATGTTTTTCGTGCTTTACACATTTGTTCTGATCTGTCTGGTCTTTCGAAAGAAATTAATTATTTAAAATCCCTTGCTTTTTATTGAGGCTATAATCCTTCTATTATCGATAAAGCTCTAAATCAATTGGAGAAACCTAAACGTTCTGCTCCCAATTTGAACTATCCCAGTTGTTTTACATTTTTATTCATAACTTTCTTTTAAAATTTCTAAAATTCTTTCACCGTTTGGTTTTAAAGTCATTTACAAACCCGTCAACAAAATTAAATGATCTTCTCTTAAACATCCCATCTCCCATCTCTACTAAAAACCGCTCTGGACTTTATTTAATCCCGTGTTCGTCGTGGAATTTAGGTTACATTAGTCAAACTAGGAAGCATTTAAAATATAGAACAAATGAGCACAGCCGTAATGTTCGTAATGAAGAGATCTCCAAATCTTCTATTGCTTCCCACTGCTGGGCTCATAGTCATCGTTTTGATTTTTCTAAAACATAATTCAACTCCTGTCTCTTCGTGTTATTTGGATATGCATACAGCTTTTTACATATTTAAAAATTCGAAAAATCTTGTTAATGATATTTCTTCCACTCCGTTCCTGCCTGATGCTTGGAAATTACTTACATAAGTTCGATTTTCGTTTAATTTTGATATTTTTTAGATTTTTACATGTTTTAATCTTATTTATTTTCTTCTTTTAGTTCATAATTCTGCTCACACCAGTATTTATATTTACATTCGTCTTCTGCTCTTTGTTCGCCTGACGAAGGGTCCTGTGTTCTTTCGAACCGCAACAATTATTGCGAGTTTATTGCAGAGCCTGATTAAGGGAGAAGCACACATTATTTATACTTACACCGTTATTTTTTAACAAATACTTTCCTCCTATAATAAACAGAAAATTCTCATTAAAAATTATTTTAAAAGAAATCTGGTGTCTAATAACGGTGAGTAAATTCGATTGTTTTACACCGTTCATTTTTTATAAAAAATATTTCCTCGTCAAAGCGTGGAATTTCTATGACATGAAGTAAAAAATAATTGTAAAAATATTCCGGTGAGAGCGGAGATAATGTGTGCTTCCCCCTTAATCAGGCTCTGGTTTATTGCATTTTATGGTGTTTATTCAAAGTTTTGTTATTATTACGAGCTATTTTTATCTACCAAGTGAAAAAAAAAAAAAAAAAAAAAAACAGTTTTGCAACTTCACATGAAGCTATTAAGAATTATCTTGACTACCACGACATCTTTTTTTGAGAGGTTTGCGGAAATCAGATATGACTGGCTTAATTTTCAGAAATTTTTAACAAAAAATTCATACAATACTATTTAAATGTTTTTAATTTATATGGTAAAAATTTTTGAATATATATATATATATATTTATAAGTATATTTAAACAAAGAATAGAGAAAATATGTCTTTTTTTTTAACCTACAAAACCTGTGTAACCGTCAAATTTTAGATGTTATAAATTCTTTAAAGGATTGATGGTATTTAAGATGAAAAAAAAATCTAAAACACACAAAAATTAAAATGAAAATAACTGTTAAATAATTCAAATTAATACTTTTGATTTTTCATGTAATCAAGAAGAAAAAAAAAACATTAAAACTAATAAACCGTGCTCTTAATTTTGGTTAATTACATGTTTATTATAAATAATCAATAATTATACCATCCGTAAAGAAAAAATTACATAAATTAGTTAAAAAAAAAAAAAAATGTAAAACTCTATATCAGAGATACCATAATTACGAAACATGAAATTAAAGCTGTTCAAAATTTCTCGACAGAACTTTTTTCTTCGTTTCTTTTTTTTTTTTTTTTTTTTTTTTTTTCGGTTAAAGATAATATGAACATGCAATTTATTGACTTGTTGTAATTTAATAAACATTATGAGGTAATTTTATAAGATTAGACATAAGAAAAGAAATCGATAAAATCTTAATGCAGTTTTTAAAAGATAATTAAAAGATTTTGTTAATTGGATAATTTTAATTATAGGTAATTGAGTTTTTTCTTCCTCCAATAATAAAGAAATGATTGAAAAATCTATAAAATAGTTTTAATAAGATTTTTTTTTTCTATTAATTATATATTTATAATAAATTTTCTTAAAGCTATTTTATTCATTAATTTTGAGGTATTTGTAAAAAATATCATTTCTAAAGAAGAACGTGTTTTCAATTATAAATAATCATTTTGTACTTTTCATATTTTTCATACTTTTTATCTTTTTCAAATTTAAAATAAAGAAAGTATTATATATTTAAGACGTCCATTATTGGACGAATTTAAACTTTTAAAATTTCTTGAATAAGATTTAATTTTTTCAGAAAAGATCCATCTGCCTGTGTATATAACAAAAGAAAAAAAAAAACAATATAGCTGCTCTAGATCAAGTACTAATGCATAAAATTTTATATAAATGTACGTTTAGATGTATATTGGTATAAATTGGTGCCTATTACATTTAAGTGAATATCCCCTAAATCTTATAGCTACTCTGCCTAGAACTCTCTCATTTACAGGAAAGTTATTTTTCTGGCTCTATAGTGTATTACTGAGCAAAATTAGATAAGTGAGAGATACAAGGTGTAAACAATTCTGATAAAAGTTCAGTGCATATTGGTTGACAGGTTGCTCTTGTATTGTACATTTTAAGCGATATGGTTATATTTCGGAATCTATTTGTTAAAATTGCATTACCATACTGCATGCGTAAAATCTTTATTTTAAGAAGCAATTATAAAATTTGTGCGTAAGCTAAGCGGAAAGTTGCGCTCCATAATACTTTGCTATTGGAAAAAAAAATCACGATGTCAACAACATACATGTACGTTTTGTATAACTATCTGTTTAAATATTGTAATGCGTTATTATACATTTTATTTTTTACTTACTTTAGAGAAATGAATTAAATGTTGGCATAAAAAGACCATCGTTTATGAAAGAAGTATAACAAAAAAGGATAGACTATAATATATAGGTTAGACTATATATTACAGACTATATAATATATCCAAAAAGAATGGACTGTATATTTTGTACAACAAAAATAATAAAACAGATACACATTTTTTTTTTTTTTTTTTTTTTTTTTTTTGAAAATCTATTTCATATCTATTTTATATTGGCTATATATATGTATATATATTTTATATTTAACTAGCAGGCTTTGCCCGCTTCGCTGGACGTTAAACTTAAATGATTTGTCAAAATGCCATGTCTTTATTAATAACCTAAGTTCTCGCTGTGATTGGTAGAGGTTTTCTCGCTCCCAATGTTAGGAGTCTGGGTCCCCACTGTCTTCGGCACAACTTACCCACTTCTTACTTCCCCACCCTCAGCGGGTGAGTTCGAAGTTTTGCAAAATCCCACCTAATGTACATAATGCGTCACACTCTTCTATGCAAAAAGAAGACGACATTCAGAAGACGACAATCCATAATATTAAAACAAAAAGCATTTTCTGTAAGACCAAAATCGCTCGATCTGGGCATGCTCGAGAAAATTTTGAACCAATTCGGAACGGGAATATTCCTTTCTCTTTATGCAGTGCAATACAAATACCGATGATAGATCGAGAAGACGACATTAATATTTCAATATGTCTGTGGGAGACGCCTAATTAAAGTTCAATCATAAAAATAATTCACACGATTATTTCATTGCTTCATACTTTCCAATGAAGTATATTAAAAAAAAAAAAAAAAAAAAAAAAAAAGCAAGTCGCCAATATGTATCGGTTACGTCGTATGTAGAACTCAGGAGTCTTAGTCTTATGCATTTTCGCCAAAAAATTTTTACACAGGATATGGCGCCATCTGTTGCCATGCAAATGCTATATTATACCATATTTCTAAAATTACTTTTTTCAATTTCTTAAAAAATAAAATAATAAATAAATAAATAAATAAAATAAAATCAACAAATTATCAGAGTTCATTGTTCTTTAAAAGTTAGTTGAAAACTTTGTTTAGAAAAGATGAAGATAAATATTTAAAATCAAAGGAGGTTTTATTTTATTTTATTTAGTTATTTTACTCTAATTATTATAACTAGCAGGCTTCGCCCATTTCGCTGGGCACTATATTTAAAGGATTTCTTTTTAATTGAATAATTGAAACGTTTAAATAAATATATTTCGATTAGCGACTATTTTCTTCACAATTTTAGTATGGGATCTCCTTTACAATATCAAACATTTCTTGAACTCCAATCTGTGCAACAAAACTATTATTAAAACGAATATTCCGAAAACAGGCAGATAGAAATGTTAATTCTTCGAATATTCTGGAAGCAGTTGAAGCTGTTACTCGTACAGTAAAAGTCACTATTCGATGAATGGTCGAATCAAAGAACGCACGTAAGTCATTTTCGCAGCAATCACTATAACGCCCGTATGTACGCTTCACGAACATGATAAAAAAACAAAAATCACTGGACAGCCCTACACGCTGTGCATGAATCTCAGAACACACGAAACACGGTTTCGCGGCAAACACTATTATGCATGTTAAAACCAAAAACATCACTGAACACCCCTACAGCGCTTTGCATGAATCTCAGAACGCACGAAACTCAGTTCCTCGGCAATCACTATAACGCATGTTAGAACCAAAAAACATCACTGAACACCCCTACTTCACTGTGCATGAACCTGAAAACGCATGAAACTCGGTTCCGCGGCAATCACTATCACGTGTTATAACCAAAAAAAACATCACTGGACACTCCTAGTCACTGTGCATAAATCTGAAAACACTCGAAACTCGGTTCCGTGGCAATCAATATCAAGCATGTTAAAACCAAAAAACATCACTGCACACCCCTACCTCAAATCAATGAAAATCAAATAAACCAATCAAATCTCTCGTAATTCCTCATAACGTAGCTCTAATTCAACGCAAAATACACTCAAATGAATGAAAATCAAATAAACGAATCAAATCTGCCATAATTCCTCATAACGTAGCTCTAGTTCAACGTACAATATACCCAAATCAATCAAAATCAAATAAACTAATCAAATCTCTCGTAATTCCTCATAACATAGCGCTTCCTCAAATCAGTGAAATTCAAATAACCCATCAAATCTCTCGCAATTCCTCATAAAGTAGCTCTAGTTCAACGTAAAATACACCCAAATCAATGAAAATTAAATAAACCAATTAAACCTCTCGTAATTCCTCAAAACGTAGATCTAGTTCAACGTAAAATACACTCAATTCAATGAAAATCAAATAATCCAATCAAATCTCTTGTAATTCCTCAAATGTAGCGCTAGTTCAACGTAAAATACCCTCAAATCAATGAAAATCAAATAAACCAATCAAATCTCTTGTAATTCCTCAAAACGTAGCTTTAGTTCAACGTAAAATACACTCAAATCAATGAAAATCAAATAAACCAATCACATCTCTTGTAATTCCTCAAATGTAGCTCTAGTTCAGCGTAAAATACACTCAAACCAATGAAAATCAAATAAACCAATCACATCTTTTGTAATTCTTCACAACGTAGCTGTAGTCCAATGTAAAATACACTCAAATCAAAGAAAATCAAATAAACCAATCAAATCTCACCTAAGATTCTCCATTCTGCGTCATTATAGAAATGGGAAGTTTTATTTTCAAATTTTTATTAATTAAAAGAAAACTAATCAAAAATTCGAAAACCTGACTTTGATGTCCACAATTACCCTTCGGAAGGCACCATTGTGTTAAATCACGGGACTGTGCGAGCTACCGTTTTCGAGAACAGTGAAATATACACATATATATATATATTATATATATATACAAATATTGCTCACTTTATAGTATAGGATCTCTCATGCTTCATTTCAATACTACATTACAAAATAATTTAAAATGAATAACATTAAAATATTTATATTTTAAGAGTAAAAATTTACATTGTATAAATTATTATTAAAAAATTAATGAGCAAACTAATTTGCTAAAGTACTAAATTCATTCTTATTTCACTTAATTTTAACAGTACACTTTTGTTGAAATATACTATTTTGATAGAATAAAGTGTTATACTATTCTAGTAAAAACAAATTTTAACTTTATTCCGATTTGCAGTTTATTTTTAGAATACAGTTAATTAATATTATGGTTTATATCCAAGTGGTTTTACAAATATTTGAAGGAAAAATCAGATTCAAAACTATTATTTTGCACTTAAAATGCACTTATTGTCTTGGCAAATTAGAATTAATGATATATTTTACAAGTGAATGAAATCTTTGTCTTTCATGTATGTCTTTTATTTAAAAACTGTGACCTGTTATCTTTGATAGTCAGTTAATATAATTATAATCTGGTAGTAAATCTTTGTTTTCATTCATTTTGCCTGAAAAGCAACGAATAAATTGCACAGTAAACATAAAACGAGTGCAGTTCTATAGATTATTAGTCGATTTGGTGTGACAGGGAGAAATTTTATTGTGGGATTAATTTAGATGCTTTATGCTTCGATAAGTATTATCACAAATATTAATACTATCTCATTAACAAATATTGATTCTAACGATAATTTATGTAAATTCTGCCTTTCTTTTAATTACTCCTAACATTATTTTGGTCATATTTAGAGTAAAATTTGGAAAACCTTGGGATTTAGTTTTAATTATGTGGAGTATGATTAAATTTGTATATTGAAATTTCATGAAATTTATCCCTCTTCCCTCCAAACAAAAATTAATTGATTAAAGCAGGGGGTTTTAAATCGGTTAAGAGCAATGCAAAATATTAAAGCATAGGTGTTTTAAACTTTATGTCGTGAAAAGGTTTTAGTTGCTCATCATCCGTCAAATTTTGACGGGTATTAAGTGGTTTTATTATTATAATAGACATTGTCATTAACACTATTCTTCAAGTAATAAAGTTTAAAATTAGTCTAAATTGCGTTTTCTAATTATTCGATTGATAATGCTAACTTTTATGACCTTTTATATATTTTATTATAACTATTATTAACTTTTATATATTTTATTACATAGTTTATACTAAATTTAAAATTTTCTGTTTTCCGAAATAGCTCGCATAAACTAAATATTCTGAAAGTTAATATGTTTGACATGAGGTAAACATACGAACTATTTTTGAAATTTAATAAATGGTGATTTAATATTTTACCCCCGACGACTATAAACTTACTTAAAGTTGTCGGCAAGAATATACGTTTGCATGTAGCCTTAAAAGTTACAAATAGAAATAATTATAGATGCATAAATTAACATAGATTAATAGTTCTCTAGCTCTTATACTGAGTTTTGAAATTTAATTCCTATTAATACTATTCTCTTACAAAATATTATTTTTAATATCATTAAAATATAAAATTAAGAGAGATTTAAAATATATTTAAATTAATAATTATATATATTTGTGTAACTTTTTTAAAAATTGATTGTTTAGGAAAAAATTTTAATTTTTGTAACTATTATGTTACTGAAAAATAAATAAATAAATAAATAAATAAACAAATAAATAAAATAAATAAATAACAAAAGCGTTTCTTTTGAAAAATGCATTAATTTAACTTTATAATGTAATATTTTATGAAGTTTTATTTAATTGAAAAAAAAAATATTATTTTTCCAATATTTTCCAAATTGTAAAATGTTAAAATATTAAAATTTATATTATTAAAAACATTTTAATTCTAAGCGAAATTGTTATTTTGCAGCTAAAAATACCTGTTAAAATTTAAAAAAAAAAAAAAAAGTATATTAATTCGTAACAAAAATTAAAATTAAAGTTAAAAAGGGATTAATGTAAGTTTGCGTCTCTTGTGTCATCACATAAACCTTGCGTCATCACATAAACAAAAAATATAAAACAAAATATAACTCTATAACTGAAACCAAAGAAATGTGTAGAGGATTTTGTACTTTGACAATGCTCAATTTAAGCATTCTAATCTCCAAATTTTACTTGTTTGG
This sequence comes from Salticus scenicus, assembly GCA_963930645.1. Classification (NCBI taxonomy): domain Eukaryota; kingdom Metazoa; phylum Arthropoda; class Arachnida; order Araneae; family Salticidae; genus Salticus; species Salticus scenicus. The sequence goes on along the minus strand of OZ005653.1, from coordinate 183,909,780 downwards.
AGATGTCCTGGATGAGATTCGACAATTTTAGAGAATGTGTGTGTGTGTATTTGTATGTATGTGGGTCTGTCAATACGCGTGTTAACAAGATTTTGAGGACGCTGTATTTTATGAACTAACGATCGATAATTAAACATCTTTGATATTGAATTGGTCTTTGAATTAAATTGATGCTGATCACATTTGGGGAACTTGCACAACAGATGCGCCGCCTATCACCCCAATTTTTTTAATGTTTTACATGGCAGTATCGGACAAATATTCTTTTAAATACCGCAATGAAAATTATGTTTAACAAATAACTGTAAAATAAAAAAAAATAAATAAATAATGGTAATTGCCAAATAGGGAAAAGAATTGTGTTTGTGGGAAGTAACTTCTCAAAGGATGTAAAGTTCCATTATGGTTATTTAAAAAAGTAAATAAATAAAATAAGAGTCAATACATTTGAAACAGATTTTTGAAACCACACATCTTTGATCGTCCGAAAACTTTTTTTTTCTTTTCTTTTCTTTCTTTCTTTCTTTCTTTTTTTTTTTTTTTAGAAAAAATAAACTAAAAAGTGAATTTTGTTCGATGTCATTTGTACGGCACAAAACTGATTTTCTTTCGAGATTTAATGTAATACTTCTCTAAAACTCGTTTGATTTCACATGGAAAGTAATTTTAATAAATAATAATTTTTAAAAAAAGTATCCTTTGCACTGTGTGGATATGTGGAAGAAAATGTAGAAGAAACTTTTGTGATAGATACAACATACAAGTTCAAAGAGATTTGACATTTCAATAAATAAATAAATAAATTAAATATTATTTTTGGAAGTATATATATATGTGTGTGTGTGTGCACCCTGGAGATAAAGGGCAGTATTCTACTGTCTTATCTTCTTTATAGTAACTGGACATTAGTGCTTAAAAAAAAAAAAGCACATTAGTGCTAAAAAAAAAAAAAGCACATAAAATACAAGGTGCTAACTCTTTTCCCAAAATTGACAGGATGTTCTTTACCTCTGGGATATATATATATATACATATATATATATATATATATATATATATATATATATATATATATATATATATATAAACTGTTAATTGAGGGTTGAATCCGAATGCTGTGATTGTAAATACTAATGTATATATATATATATAAAATGAAATTATAAAATTAATTTAAATTGCTTCTTATATTTGATTTTTTTTTTTTTTTTTTTATAATTTTGTCTTGATGATTCATGTAATTTCAATAATAATTAAGACAAAAGGAGATACTTTGTGCCGTAATTTTAAAGGAAAACAATGAACAACATTAAAACAGAATCATAACGTAAAATAATAATAATAATAATAATAAATAGCTAACGAATTTTTAAAGTTTCTTTGTCAGGGCTAGTGATAAAAATAAATAAATATAAATAAATAAATAAAAGGATAAAGGTTTAAATATGTTGCAAGCTAAAAAAGGTAAAAAATAAATGAAAAGAACTGAGAAAATAAATATTTAAGCCCTTGTCAAGTAAGCATAGTCCAAAGATGGGATAAGAAAGGCAAGTTGTGTTATGTACTTTAAATATATGTGTAAAAGCTAGAGTGACGTGGTTGAAGAGAGAACCAATAAAAAACGTCGCGCATTTTTAAAATCAAATGCATTTAAACTCCCTTTCTGGGTTTTTGGAAAGCCTTTTATGTTTATAAAAACTTAAATTCCCTTGTAAATGATCTTTTAGGCACACCGATCTTACCCAAAATTTAGCTATGTTTTACTTAGAAATACCTCCCTCTCCTCTAATCTTTCCTTACCATCCCCTTCTGAAATAATTTCCATGTTAAAACTAAAATTGGTTATTAATTCACAATTCGACTGTTTTTGTGTTAATTTACTACATTCTAAAATACCTATTATAAACTGCTTAAAGATTCGAAAGCTATTGAAAGATCTATAATACGTGAATGAAATACTATAATCTACTAATCTAATGAAATACCCGTGACTTCCTCGTTCAGAGGATGAGTCTTTTTAAACTCATGCTATTCAGAGCCACCTATCACTCAAATTGGCAACCACAATGACAAGAAACTTTATATGGATATTGATGATGACATGGGAAGGAATTCTGTGAAAAGAAAATAGCTTAAAAAAAATCGCCGCTAGCTGTACTTATGTCATTGCTGTAGCTTGTCATTCAAAGAATTATCATTAACTAGTATGTTGTGGCCATCACAAGACTTTCTTCTATATTTTCCTATACAAATTCACTCAGTAATTAAAAAAAAAAAATACTATTTTTTTTTTCGTTAAAAGTAAAAAAAATCGATAACTTTGTTTTAAATTATCACATATTTATAGTTCAACCATTCGTTTTGAAGGTATTGACGAGGCCTTTCGAAAGATACCCATCTTGAAAATTTACCATGCACATTTTTTTTCCTAATTAACTACTACTATTATCAATAATTCATATTAATTTTACAATCACAGGTTAAGAATAACTCTCATTGTGTACATTTATACGAAATTTTGTACTATACTGCCATGTTAAAAATTTAGAAAAAATACGATCACAGCACCACCTGTAGAGCGATTGATCCCCATATCTAATCAGCACCAGTTTATGTCAGGTGCCAACTAAATACCAAGTTTGGTTAAATTTCGTTAAAAAAAAAGTTTTTTTTTCGTTAAAAGTAAAAAAAAATCGTTAACTTTGTTTTAAATTATCACAGATTTATAGTTCAACCATTCGTTTTAAAGGTATTGACGAGACCTTTCGAAAGATACCCATCTTGAAAATTTACTCCCCTCAAGAGGGGACTTCCCTCCCAGGGGGGGGGGGGGGGGGTGGCGAGGCTCCTACACATACAAAAAAATTTTCCCAGTTAACTATCTCTATTATAAATAATTCTTGTAAATTTCATAATGATTACTGAAAAATAATTCTCTTTATGCACATTTATACAAATTTTTGTCCTATATCACCATGTTAAAAATTTAGAAAAAGCGGAATGGCAACGCAACCTAAAAGACAATTTTTACCAAAAGTTGATAGGCACTAATTTATGTCAAGGTGCAACTACATACCAATTTGTCTGAAATTCTGTGCAGTAGTTCCTGAGATACAGTTGCCACAAAATTTTGTCACACACACACGAACTGACAGACAGACATTTTCTAAAAATGGTCAAATCGTGTTATACAGCTCTCAAAACGTGTAAATCCATCAAAAACCCGAGGTCGAAAATTTTTACGAATCCAATACTTTCTTCTATTGAATATAGAAGAAAGTAATATAGAAGAAAGTAAAAAGGTTTATCAAAGACAAATTCAAATTAATGCTTGAGTAGGCGAAAAGAGCGCTAGTAATATGGGCTATAAAAACATGTAGGCATCTCCGAAAAAATATTCTGAACTGAAGTAAGACTTTTTAAGTAAACATGCGACTCACATTACCAGAACGTGCTATTAATAACGAAGTCTTCAAAATTTTATGTTACTGGAGTTACAAATTTCAGTATATTAAAGAATAACACATCATACGCAGTGCGGAATATTCCTTGTGACATGTTGCGTACGGACGCAGAAAATGTATCTGCGGTGTAATCTCTGAGAACGGAGGTCATATTGAATATGGCGGAATTCCTTACCGGGGAAATGAATGTAGAGAATAATATTTCACTGTAATTTTGTATGTTTATCTCCTTATATTATTAAAATCTGTGCGCATCTGTCTTTCTGTCTGTCTGTCTCTCTCTCTCTTTCTGTGAGAAATGCTTTGTGCGCGCTAAAGCTCCGGCGCTAATGGTCGCAGCGCCTCGAAACCGGTGTCGACAGACGCAGAATTTCTTCATCTCGACATCGCGATAATTCGCTAAGCGATGCGACCCTAATTAGCGGAGATATTAATTAAAACGTTGAGCTATGTCGATCGAAAAATAACTGAGAATTCACGACTATTTGCTTAAATAGAGACATTCTTACGAAAAAGTGGAAAATAAATTAGAAATATCAGTCGTATCGTTACAAATAAGGCATCAAATGAAAGGACCGATTTTTCTGAATCCGTCAGTTTAAATGGCTTATCGATAGGACAATTAGATTTTTTTAAAATTAACTAAACAGAAAAAAGGGTGGCAACAAATCACAAGAATTTTAACTTGGCCGACGATCGTAAACGGTCTTGAACGGAAAGAAAAACATCTGGTATTTAATGAGGTCACGTTTTTTGTACTGGCAATAGAAATTGCAAATTTCAATATTCTTCAATTGTCTTTTGTCGCACAAAAGACTTATTATGCAGAGTTTTCATCACAACAAGAAGTTGCCGTTCATATTTCATCGATTTCGAAAAATAAAGAAAAAATTTACATTTTATTTGAAAATTAAATTTTATTCTATTACGCGTATTTCAAATTCAAACTATGATTAAATTATTTTTAATGCATCATTCGAAAGACATTTTGGAGTACTTTTATATTATCGAAAATGGGAGTCGAGAATTCACCAGATTTACACGTTTTGAGGTGTACTGAATCGGTTTTGTTTTGTATCTCAGCTAATAATTAAAATAATTTCATAAGTAATACATCATTAGAAAGCTTTGTTGATTTGGAATCGAACAGTAGATTACAGAAATTTCTACCTCCAGATGGCATTGTAATATTTTAAAATTTCAAAATTTCAATTCCTAATTATGATTAAATTATTTTTAATACAGCATTCGAAAGATATTTTAAATTTCTTTTATATTATCGAAAGTTTTCACCAGATTTACAGGTTTTGAGGTTTCCTGATTAGGTTTCCTTTTGCATCTTAGCTAATTCAGTTAGAGTGTTCAAAATTGGTATATGTAGGTTAATTAGGAGGGGCTGAAAGGGTGGGGAAGATATAGGCGTGCTCCGTGCGCGTATCCTCTAACTTGTGCGCGCAGCGCGCAAGGGACAGCGCTGCCGTAGGCAGTGGGGACACAGTACAACTTTTTAACCGATGAGAAATGATTTTGGTCATTTTTTTTCTTCAGAATAAAAATTTTATTTGAGAAGGAATATGTGCGCGCAGCGCGCGTATACCTTCACACGTGCGCGCTCAGCGCACATGGGTCTCCACTGCCGAAGGCAGTGGGGACCCGGTGTCAATTTTTACTCGATCAGAAATGATTTTTTTTAGGGGGCACGAAGGGTCAGGGATGGAAAACGCGCGCGCAGCGCGTGTATCCCCTAATTTGTGAGCGCGCACTGCGCTGCCGAAGGCAGTGTGGACCCGGGGCAACTTTTTACCCGATCAGAAATGATTTTTTTTTTAGAATTTCTTTTTTTAAGACTAAAAGCTACTGTTAGTGATTCATTAATTATAGTGATTCATTTTAAAATACTGACCCGCTTGCGGGCATCGCCCGCTAGTTATTATTTTTATTTTTAACGCTTTTTACATTGTACAGTGCCATAAAAACCGCTATCGGCTCTTTGTCGAACTAAAAATTCTTTTTTAGGATATCCTACTTTCCGTGTCAACATTACTCTGAATATCAAGTTGGGGGTTATTTCAGTTGTTAGTTTGAGTTACAGGTGACTTTGAGTAGTGTGTATTTAAAAAAAAATCAAATGAACAAATAAAAAAAAATCTTCCAGTGTAAATACATCTCTGAAATTTTATATATACATTTGGGATGCGGTAATGTATACGAATTTAACATATTTTTATATGCTTTGCTTACAGCATACACATGCTTTGCTACACATAAAACTAAATCAATAATAATAACAATAAACTTTCACAAAATATTTTTATAAATTACTTTTTAAATTACTTTATAAAGCACTTTTAGTTTTTATATGCATTTGAAATTACAAAAATGCACAGACATCAATATAGTTCTATAAAGAATTATAAAAAGAAAAATAATAAAAATAAAAAAAGGAATAATAATAATAATAGCAATTTGTCAAATATACATTTCCCAAATGCTAATTTTATAAATAAAAGTTAGTTAATACAGTTCCGAGAAACAAATCATAATAATTAAAAAAAAAAAAAAAGCCATATTTAATAAATATTTTTCCATTTTCGCTCTGTAAATTTAAATTATAAATACTTGAACAATTTGTATTACAAATATTTATGTTTCCAAATTAAAAAAAAATATATAGAGAGAGAGAGATTAAGATTAAATTACTCTATCTACATAAATCACTCCTTAAATGTACTTTCCATGCTTCAAAAATTCAATAAAATTTGTCGAAATTAAAATAACGGCGTAAGTTCTGGCGTTATTGACATAAAAATCGTTTGAAACATATTTAAACTTCTAATATTTAGAATAGTTATTTAAATAAATATTTTGTCATATATTACTAGAAAAAAATATAAATCCTAGCTTCGCTTAAACATTTTTAAATTAAGCGCGCTTCTTTATGCAACAGCTGTTGTTATTGAACACATTTTCAGTGGTGTGAGTATCATAAAACATTTTTATGTCGATATGAGGTATCAAAAACACTATAAACAACTCCTCCTTTACACGAAAAGATATGTTTCATGATTAACTCTTAGTTTTATGATATTGTTTGCATCAATTTTTCTTTGTTTTTATTAATGCGTAATGTAAATAAAATTTTTATTTAAATGTAATACCAATTATTAATGTTGATATTCATATCATAGTAAAATGAAACAGATGATTCCATTACATTTGATTGAATACTTATTGCAGAAATTAGTAAAATGTGCATTATTATTATTTTTTCTGTTTTTTTTTTAATATTCCAATATATCCTCTAAGAACCTTCATAAAATTAAATAAGAATTTTAATTTGATAAGTAATGTGGTGGAAAAAATAATCACAATACATAAAAATCCAAATGATATTTTAATAGCATTTAATTTGTATTTATTGTATAATTTATTTTTTTATGAGTGCCAAGACTCATATTTTTCAAGGGAGACTTCAAACTGAAGTTTTTAGTTTATTTAATCGCCGAAAAAACTGACAGATTTCTTTTGAAAAATTGTGCTGATAGATTTGTAGTTGCCAAATTTTACGCTTTTGGATTCCGGAAACTTTTCACAGAAATGTTTGATTTATTTAATCAAAGAAAACTGCTGCAAAAGTATTAATTTATATATATATATATATATATATTAATTTATAAACTATGTAAATCTGATTTGAAAGTTAGAAATTGGCAGCTATAATTTTTATTAAACCTAATTAATTAATCCGGATATATCTTATTTTATAGATTTAAATAATTAATATTTACAAGAAGTTATATCAGTTACTATAAATCAAGATATTCAAAATTGTTCAAAGTATATAGAAGCAATTCTAGTTAACATTGTAATCTTATAAATAAAGCAAAGAGTTCGTCGGGAATACTTCCGGGTGGACCACTCCTATTTTTGATTGGTCTAGATTTGTGATGAAAGTTGGACTTTTTTTTAAAGTAAAAACTGATAATTTTTTTAAAAAAAAATTACTGCATATATGTTATACTTTTTAAAAGAGCTCTTCAGTGCGAAATTTCAAATTCTGCGAAGATATCCAAGCTGTTTCAACGTGTTAGCACAATTTTTCTCAATTTTATTTTAAATGTTTTTGTTATGCGAGTGAGAAAAAAAGAAAAGCATTTTTTTTTTTAAATTGGTCTAATTATACAAATTATCTCCATGTAAAATATTATGGGTTTTCCGTTCTGTTTATTATCAAAAAGAAAATGACTAATGCAGTTTTTCCCGTATTATTGACATTTCTATAAATTAAATTAAATTAAATTATCCAGTACCAAGACGTTGCAGGGAAGAAGTCTCTGACGAAGTTAGCGAGAGCCCGAAGCATTTTTTAAGCAATTTAAATGTATTTTCTTTTTAATTTGTAGAACGGTATAAAAAATATTGATTCTTTTTATTTATTTATTTATTTATTTAAATATAGTGACCAGTGAAGCGGTCACTTATTTAAATATAGTGACCAAAGCCTGCTAGTAGATAATGTTATATGATCAAGTAGAAGTCGTAAATCACTGGAAGATAATAGTAACATTACGTCATTTAAGGATCGTAAGAAATTTAACCTGAAAACCAAATTATTGCAATAAAATGTTTATTATATTGTATAATAAACGTCACATAGATCACATATGAATTGTTTTTATAAATTTCTTAATGTCATTAAGAAGATTTTATATAAAAAATGACTTTAGGTTTATTTTGTAAACATAATAATTTTATAAGTTAAACAATATAATTACAAAATATTGCAATTCTAGCCGCCTTCGGCGACCAGCTGGTTCGCGATCCTAGAAGAATCCGACTCTTCGAAACTCCCGCTCGGTAGCACCCGAGGCGTCCTTTCCCGTTTTAAGGCCTACAATAGCTTATAGACATATAGTGCAAATAGTTTTATTGAAAATTTTAACAGCAATAAAATCTCGATCGGTAGCGAGTGCGGCGTTCTCTTTCTGTTTCAGTATCTGGCACAGCCTGTTCGCTCACCATGTTATGGTCTTTGGAAATTCTAACAATAATAAAGTCCCATTCGGTGGCGGCTTCGACGCCTTATCCCCGTTTCAGATTTTACAACAGCTTGTTCGCCAAAAGGAGGCGATAGTTGAGCAGATATCGTGTGATTTTTAATTTTTTATTTATTTTATTTTATTTTATTTTATTTTATTGTTTGTTTGTTTATGGGAAGCTATATCTAAAATATAATGTGCATAACTACGCCAGTTTTTATTTTGTGAGTTTATTCAGCAAAATGTTTTTTCTTATCTGTCGATAGGTTGCGCTGTTATGTTGTAAATTTCCTTGAATTTTCTTTGTTTATGCAGAACTGTACCTCAAAATCTTATGTGCACACCTACTCTATTTTTTTATTTCCTTACGAATGTTTAATTTTCTATGAAAATAGGCTGAAAGGTGGCGTTGACATGCATAATTTTATGTGTATATCGGCCGAAAGATGTCGCAGGAAAATCATTTCAAAAATTAAAAAATAGAAAAAAATATAGAAAATTTTTTTTTAAGAGATATTTTTTTCTCTTTAAGAAAAAGGAATTTAAATAAATATTTTTCTAGCTAAAAATCTTATTTTTTTTAGCTATGCCTTAGATTTTTGAACTAGAGACAGCAGAGTAACAAACGTGGGCAATTTACAATTTATGTATAAATCAATTTAAAATTGAAAAAATTCAAAAACTGTCTTTTTTATCTCCAGTACCTTTCTCACGTATTACACTGAAAACTAAAAAGCTATTATTTTATTCCAAATGAAAAATCGTCTGCAGACATCCATCTGAGATGTTTAGAAATGTAAAGGAAATAATGAAGTGCTGGCACCTAAATTTTATACTTTAGTTAATTTCAAAAATCTAATTGTCGTGTCGATAAGCAATTTATATCCCGGATTCTGCAAAATCGCCCCTTTCATTTGGTACCAAATTTGTAACAATTGGATCGATATTTCTGACTTATTTAGCCATTTTACACTCCTTAAACGCATCTTACGCTCAAAATTGACTCGTTTATTAATTTACATAGGTTGACGTTTTAATTAATATCCCCGCAACTAATTAATTTTTTTTTTATTTTTTCCCACTATTCCCTGGAGAATGCTTCTGAGTACTTGTATGTCAATTCTTCTACTTCTACGTTCAGTAGAGGCTGAACGTACAGATATTCAGTCAGATATCTTCTTTTATTATTATAAAATAGCAGGCTTTGCCCGCTTCGCTGGTCACTAAATTTAAAGGAAACTATTTTCTATATAGCTTTATAAAAATAAAATAAAATAAATTACTGAAATTGTTCAAAAGCTCGCTTCAGGTCCCTGCTGCCTTCGGCAGCGATTTGGTCATCCACTGCAACTCGGGCGCTTGTCCCTATTACCTGCGACAATGGTTTACCAATGAGTTTCCATTTAGGTGCTTATTATATAACAGTTTTAAAATAGATAGTATCGAAAAAATTGGAGTTTTCCTTTTATATCTGAATCCCAGTTACATGTGAACAACACTATACGTGGTGCACATAATATTTGCTTTTACATTATTTTCTATGTTTATTTTGTTTATCCAATCAACCATAAAATGACAGCAATTTCAAGCCAAATATTAAAATATGCTGTGACCGGCTACGCCTGTCGCATGAGACAATTAATTTTTTGTGTTTATATATCATTCATGGTTTGTAAACCTGATAGTACAGCCTTAATATAGTTCTCTTTGGCGACTTTTGAATTTTTTTCACCATTTTAGACTTAATCCATTGTAACAATAAGAGTTAATTCCTTGTAACAATATGCTATGAGCGCTATTTCTGCCGTGTTTTAGACAGCTAATCTTTTTATTTTTATATTTATTTAACATTAAACATATTTTTATTTTTATTTATTTATTTAAATATTAATTTGAATTATTCAAATATTTCTGTTCGACAGCGTGCAAGTGCAGTAACACACAGAGGCTCATTTGTTTGTATGATAAATTAGCATAGTGATTATTCTATAAAAAAATAAATAAATAGGTAAACATTATCGTGCTACACAACTTTATTATGTCGCTCCATTGGCGGCTTTTGAATTTTTGTCGCCATATTAGCGATGGATTTATTTATTTATTTTTGAATGAAAAGGGGAAGACTATTTTGCTAATAATTTTCTCAGACTATCTTTTGTTTATACATAAGAATCCTTCATATTCTGCTTATAGTTTCAATGGTTTTTAGGTTTAAAATAGTGCTTGTTGAAATAAATTTCCCATCTTTAAAACTGCATTTTTTCTGTAAATTTTGTGTAAAAATAAATCATTTACGTTTTTATATATTTGATGTGCTACTTAGATTAAAATGGTTGTTGCTATACTTCTTGTCGAAAAAAGTTCGGTGTACTTCAACACCAAAATTTAAAAAATCGCCCAGCAGGATCTATTAATGAAACTGATAAAATAAAAATATGGTTCATAGAGTTTAAATAATCTATTTAAGAAAACTTTTAAAACCCAAATTTTTAATGTATCGTATCACATACATAGATATAATAATATGTAGATTGATCATTGGGGAGAAAAATGTGATTCCTTTTCACTCGGGAAAAGACGGCGATTTCACCAAAATATGGCAGTCTTTCCCCGAGTGAATACACACGGGAATACACACGAATGTTTTAGCAAATAAAATTCATAAATAATTTATTTACTAAAGGTGAATGAAAAACTCCAGATATAGTTTCAAATTCATTTTTCTTTTTTTTTTTTTTTTTCTCAATACCACTTAATGGCTGATTCCAAAGCTTTTTTTCGGCATCAAAAATCTTTGCACGATCCGCGATTATAATGAAATGCTCGCCCTCTGGTGGGCTAAGGTGAAATTACAATTAACATGCTTTAATTCGGCTTTTCATCAAGCTGCCATTGCTTACCGATGTTTAGTTTCTCATATATTTATTGAATAAAAATTAATAAATCCGGTAAAAAAGATAACACTTACTCTTGTGTGCTTACAGTGTAACTCCAAAGAATCAAGAAATCCAGAATTAAGCTTCCATTTATTTCCAAATGACAATTTTAAAATTTCAGTTGCTTCGCTAATGGAAGTAAAGAATTAATCAGATGATTTGAAACTAATATTTGATAAACTTCAGTTAAAAATCTACTTCCGATCGAACTTTGAATAAACTGAAATATTTTTTTCCAAAAGCAATCAATTTTCCATCAGGTAATGGCGGAGAAATTATAGTACGAATATTAAGTAGAATAACAATAAGAACAATAATAAATACACGTGGCTATTATATTTACTAACAACAAAAACTGAAAAGGCGCCATCTATCGATCATTACAAACGCGGATAATATGGGGATGATAGATCTATATATATTATTATATCTATGATCATATAAATCTTTTCGAAGTTAGAATAAAATTTAATTTGAAAAAAAAAAAAAAAAAATGATGTAACTTTTTTGTTTATTAACCAAAAACTTGATGAAATTTGAAATGCAAGTTGGTCTTGTGGGGTACAGGCTGTATATTATATTTTTGTGTATGTGAGCGAAAATTTAAAAGAATTTGAAAACTGCAATTTTTAATCCCATTTCAAAAACATGTGACTTAATGTGAAGGAGATTTTTTTTTCTCCTATCGGTTTCCGTACAATCTTCTGCTGCTGTCACCTAAAATTTATACTTAGTTAATTTTAAAAAATCTAACTGTCCGATTGATTAGCTGTTTAATGCATCGGATTTAAAAAAAATTTCCCTTTCATTTGCTATCTTATTTGTAACGATGCGACTGATATTTCTAATTTATTTTCTAATCTTTCTGATTTATTTTCCTCATTTTAAATAAATGTAAGTTTTTTTTTTTTTTTTTTTTTTTTTTTTTTAAATCCATATATATTAATACGTGAAGCAAAAACTTTGTACCCCTTTTTACGAAAATTGCGCGGACGGAGGATTATGAAATTTCGCACACTTATAGTTTATATAGAGAAGAAGTGCAGAATGCTAATATTTTTTAAAAATACAACGACAAAGACGAGAAATTGGAACATTTGTGAAACGACAAAGGTGCAATTCAAAGCCTATATTATCGGGTTTTATTTCCAGATTAAAATTAGCATTTTCATTTTTTTATACTGTTGCCAAAATTTTGAAATTTCAATTAATAATAAAAAGTTAATATGTTAAGAACAATAATAAAAGTTAATAACAATGAGTTATTTTTTAAATAGCCAGTTTCATCTGAAAGAGTTATCGCAGAATGCTAATATTTTTTAAAAACACACAAGTTTTGCATTATATATATACTAATTAATCAACTCAACTCAACTCAACTCATTCAATTTGTATAGATCAGTTTCTAAAGAAATCAACCTAAAATAAAAAAAAAAATAACGATTTTTTCTACTGACGATGAAAGTTTTTTTCTACTTTTATTATGCCTCGACATAGAACATTAACGGGTCGGATTGAGAGACAAAGAAGAAGGAATCTATATTTGCGGACACATAATAATAATAGTAATGAAAATACAAATAGTGTTAATATTATACAGAATGAAGAAGTGAATTTGACAGATAAATTTAAATGTGCACGAAATGTCATTCCAAAAGTTTTTTATAGTTATGATTGTGGATTAATGGATTTGGAATGCAGGTTTTGCAATGCGAAACATTTTGAATCTGAAGTCACTTTAGGTGACAGAACTGCATTCACTTCATGTTGTCATAAGGGTAAAGCAATATTACCGCCCTTAAGTCAAAATGAATATTTTAAATCATTGTATGATGGACTTATTTCAAATGAACCTTCAATAAAAAGTAAGTCAAAAAATTATTTTGAAAATATTCGCAAATACAATTCATCATTTGCTATGGTTAGCTCAGAAGCTCAAGTATCCGAGGCAGTTACAAGTGGAGTGTATCATTTTAAAATACATGATGTTTTTTATCACAGATCGGGTCCAATGACTGCTGCACATGGTCGTTCACCATGTTATGCGCAATTATATTTTTATGATGTTGACACTGCTATCAATTATAGATTACAAGAACGTTTTAATCAAACATGTAACAACAACATAATGCGCGAAATTTCTCTCGAATTGGAACGCAGTAATCCTTTTGTTCGGTCATTCATTGCAATGAAACATCATTGTCAAAGAGTTGAAAATCAAAATAAAGAAATTTGTAGGCTCATTAAAGTAAATCATGATTTAGATCTACGCCGTTTCAATGATGCAGTTCAAACTGATGTAGCAGTAATATTTAGTACAGTTGATGGTGAGCCACCTTTTGAACGAAATATGATTTCATTTTCAAAAGTTAATGGTATCATTAAAAATATCTCAGTTTTGGATTCATCATTAGATCCTTTAGCGTATCCACTACTTTTTCCAAATGGTGATACTGGGTGGCATATGAATATGACTCATAATGCACCAACTATATCTAATTCAAGAGCGCCCAGAAATAAATTAACAATGCTTCAGTATGCAGCCTATCGACTTGCAATTAGAGAAGACTTCAGCATATTACACCATTCACAAAAGCTATTTCTGCAATGGATAGTTGATATGTATGTGAGAATAGAGGGCTCACGATTACATTTCATTCGACAAAATCAAATAATTCTTAGGTCTGAAGTTTACAACAATTTAACAGACTACTTAGAATCGAACATCAATGCCAGTAATGTTGGCCGTAGAGTAATTTTACCATCTTCGTTCAATGGATCACCAAGAAATATGTATCAGAATTATTTAGATGCAATGTCAATTGTACAACATTTTGGAAAACCTTCTTTATTTATTACAATGACTTGCAATCCAAGTTGGCCGGAAATAGTTAACAATATTGGTGTAGGTGAAACTGCTAATTTTAGACCTGAAATTATTGTGCGTGTATTCAAGTCAAAATTGAAAGCATTAATTGAGGGCCTTATACAAAAAAATATCTTTGGTAAAGTTGAAGCACTCATTTATACAATTGAATTTCAAAAAAGAGGATTGCCTCATGCTTACATTTTACTCACTTTAAATGAGCAAGATAAAATTGTTAATGCTATCGATATTGATAAAGTTGTATCTGCGGAGATTCCTAACATTCAAACACATCCGACATTACATGAATATGTTGTAAAACACATGATGCATGGTCCATGCGGTGTCCTTAATCCTAATTCTGTATGTATGAGAGATGGAAAATGCATAAAAGATTATCCAAAACGATTTAATGAATTTACATGTGAATCGTTAAATGGATATCCATTATACTGAAGGCGTGATAATGGTACGCATGCAGAAGTTCGTGGTAGTTGCCTTGACAATCGGTACGTTGTACCATACAATCCATATTTACTTGCCAAATTTAATTGCCATATAAATGTTGAAGTATGTACTACAGTCAAAAGCGTCAAATACATTTATAAATACGTGTATAAAGGCTATGACAGTGCATCCGTTGAATTAGATTCTGGGGAAAATGAACAAGGTCAAAATATAGAAATTAATGAAGTTAAAATTTTTTTAATTGGTCGTTATGTTGGATCAACTGAAGCTATATGGCGCATCTATGAATTACCAATGCATTTTCAGTCACATGTTATCATCAGACTTGATATTCATTTACCGCGACGACAGAATGTTTACTTTCGAGAAGGGCAAGAACGTCAAGCAATTGACAATGTAAGACACACAAAATTATTAGCATTTTTTGAATTGAATCGATCAGATCCATCAGCACGAGAATATAAGTATATTGAAATTCCTTTGCATTATGTGTGGGAAGATTCCCGAAAAAAATGGAAGAAGAGAAGCCGTGGAGGTGATAAAATTATTACACGGATGTATGTAGTGTCACCAAAAGACATCGAACTTTTCCACTTACGATTGCTTTTATTACATGTTTGTGGTCCAAAATCATTTGAGGATGTTAGAACATACAATGGAATTATATACACTTCTTTTGTTAAAGCGTGCCATGCTCGCGGAATTGCTTCAAATGATAATGAATGGCGCGAATGTTTAAATGAAGCAAAAGAATTACATACACCAAAACAAATGCGGAATTTATTTGGTTACATTTGTGCAATAAATGTGCCAGCCAATGCATCAGCGTTATGGAATGAATTTAAAGTATATCTTAGTGAAGATTTTCTGAGACTTTATAACGAAGAAGCATCTTTTAATAGAGCTCTATTAGAAATTGATGATATTTTGAATGTTCATAATTTATCAGGTCAGATACTTGGTTTACCAGTTCCCACATACTCGCAGAGAATACAAGAAGCAAATACTATTGATATAATAGAGCAAGAGATGCTGTTTTGTGTGTATTATGAAGCTGCAAATATTGAACAGCGTAATCTCATTGATCAAGTGATTCGTGAAATTTTGTATCATGATACTGGATCCAATGTTTTTTGTTTAACCGCTCATGCAGGTTGTGGCAAAACATTCACTCAAACAACAATTATTCACAAATTAAATTCGCTTAATCTTCGTTGTATTGCAACTGCGTTCAGTGGCATAGCTTCAACTTTATTACTTGGAGGTAGGACTTTACACAATGTGTTTAAATTGCCTATACCCATTTTAGAAAATTCTGTAGCAAATATTACTGCAAATAGTAGCTATGGTCGTTACATAAATTCATCATCATTGATAATTATTGATGAAGTTTCTATGTGCCCTTTGCAAGTGTTGAAAATCATAGACAGATTACTGCGGGATCTATCCGATGAAAATGATAAACACAAACCATTTGGAGGAAAAACGATACTTCTGTGCGGTGATTTTCGGCAAATCTTACCAGTTATCCCAAATGGATCACGTGGAACTTTAATTGAAAATTGTGTCAAAAGTTGGCATGAATTTCTTTATTTTCATAAAGTTACATTTACTCGAAATATGAGAGCCTTACCAAATGAAATAGAATTTGTAGAATTCTTGAAAAAAATTGGTAATGATGAAGCCCCACAATTCCCTCAGTTTGGTGAAAATGTTATCGAAATACCTCAACAATTAATAGGAGATAAAAATAATATTATTGATGAGGTGTATGGAAATATTTCCGAAAACATATTCTCAGAAAATATATTGAACTCCGTTATTTTAGCGCCTACAAATGATGATTGTACTTTGATTAATACTGATATACTTAATCAAATTCCTGGTGAACAGCGAACATATCATAGCTATGATAAAATAATTTGTGATAATGACAATGCCATCAATAACTATCCGGTAGAGTTTTTAAATTCTTTGACTATTAGTGGTTTACCACCACATAAGTTAGTATTGAAAGTTAATTGCATCGTTTTGCTGATCAGAAACTTAAATACAAAGGAAGCATTAGTCAATGGAACAAGAATGCGCATCAAATTTATGCATCGACATGCAATTGACTGCGAAGTTTTAACTGGGACCGCACGCAGTAAGAGAATTTTGATTCCACGTATAAATTTAACATACTCCGGAACTACTTTACCATTTAACCTTCAAAGAACTCAATTTCCTATAATACCTGCATTTGCGATGACAATAAACAAGTCTCAAGGACAAACATTCGAAAAAATTGGAATTTTTATTGAATCGACCAGTTTTTACACATGGGCAATTGTATGTTGCAGCAAGTAGAGTTCGATCATTCGAC
The DNA here is from genome assembly GCA_963930645.1 of Salticus scenicus. Lineage (NCBI taxonomy): Eukaryota > Metazoa > Arthropoda > Arachnida > Araneae > Salticidae > Salticus > Salticus scenicus. Next base: position 183,892,642 of record OZ005653.1, on the reverse strand, counting down.
GGTTTGAGATTTTATATTTCCGAATATAATGGTCAAGGACATTTAGCAAACGACGAAAGAGTTTTTACAAAAAACATCGTTTACAGAGAAGTTTTGTAACATTAATTAAATTATCGAAATATGTATGTCAAGTTCAATGGACAGCATTTTTTTTTTAATCGCATGTCTTTTTGTTTCAATAAAAAAAAAATTAAAAAAAGGCATTCTTTATTTTAATCATTTTTTGGATTTTTTTTATTTAAATTTCATATAATTTTTTGAAAAAACTAGGTAAATTAACAGTGTAGCCTTGGCAAAATCTGTGATTATATAAGTATAGTCTTTGACAATAGAACCTTAATAATGTTTAAACTTATAATTTTAATTAATTATGGTCGAATTTCGACCACTGGGCGACCACTAGTTATTATTATTCTGTCGGGAAAAAAAATGGCAACAATTAAATTATGGATAAAATTTAAATGGCTTATTTATCAGAAATTAGAAAGTTATTATTTTCACATTTTAATTAATTAAGAAAAAACTAATCAAAAATTCGAAAATATGACTTCGATGTGCACAATGACCCTTCGGGGGGCACCTTTGTGTTAAATCTCGTGACTGTCCGAGCTACCGTTTTCTAGAACAGTGAAATATATATACAAATATTGCTCACTTAATAGTACAAGATAAAAGAAACAAGTTGTTTATGTAAAACAGATTGTAGCCATAAATATATATGTCATGAAACAACCAGTTTATATTAACACTTATACTTAATTGTTTAATTATTATTAAAACTATTCTAGATAAACAGACAAAAAAAAAAAAAAAAAAAAAAAGTAAAATATGAGAAATCTGCTTTTCATCCATAATATTCTTTTGTGCATTGCATGTGGTGACAAATAACACTGCTCAGCGTGAAAATCTACTCAAACACCATTTTTGCAAATTCTTATGTAAAATGGCTTCATGAATCCGAATATGACTCACATTTTGCAGTATCACCAACCTTTTTTGGGACGTCTTCAAAATTGTATCGCTGTTCGGTAATTTCATGGCTAATCTTTGATTTGGAGGGAGAGGGGAGGATTATTTTACCGTTAAATTATCTTCTGGGTGGGCTGTAGAGGTGTAAAATTCTGAAACATATATATTTATAGAGAAGGGAAAATTTAAAGGGACAGATTTGGCACTGAAATTATAAGTTATTAAGTATAATAATAAGCAAGAAGCCTCTCGAACGGTGTCAGTTACGACCACTCAAAAAAAAAAAAAAAAAAAAAAAAAAAAATCTGGAACGCGATTATATTTTGATAAAATGGATGTCGTGCTATATCAGGTTTTAATTCGTTGTACAAAGTAAACCGTTCCACCATCGCTACAAAAGTTGACATGCTTATCAATCAGACAAAAATCTATCTAACGCCGTATTTTTTAGAGCAATATGTTAATTAGCTCAAAAGATATTAAATAAAAATCCATTTTGACTTTAAAAAAAAAAAAAGTTTTTTTTTTTTTTTTTTTCTCGATTTAAAAGGAAATAAATATATAATTCTGGCAATTATTAAAACTCAAGCAAAACCATAGACACAGTAATTTGTATAGATGCAGCATCACTATACTCTCAACTACATTTTTTTTATTCTGAGAGAAAACAGCCATTAGAGTGGTAGAAATTTGAAAGAATGAGAGTTAAATCGAAAGTTTACACAGTTGAAAATATACGTAAAATAAAAAGAAGGATTTTATCTATGAAAGTTCTATTTTTTTTCTAATTTATTTAAGATCTAATTTATTATTATTATTATTATTATTATTATTTTTTTTTTTTTTTTTTTTTTTTTTGTGATTTATGTCAGCTCTAGTTTTTTAAACTAAACATATTTTTAAACTAAAACATAATGCATTTCTGTTAACAGAAATTGACTGCTTATTATTATTATTATTATCTTTAAATGGATTTATTACTATATCTTCCGCATATAAAAGAAGAAAGTATAAGATTTGGAAAAACTTTTAATCTCTGGTTTTCGATGAAGTTACGTTTTGAAATGTCCTTGCATTTCAATTAACTGAAAGTGACTACTTAGGTAGATTTAAAAAGGTGGATATATTACTAGCTTCTGTATGCGTAAGTATAAGGTAGCAGATATAGAAAAAACTTCGATTTCCGGTTTTCGATGAAATTACACTTTTTAAGATTTCCTTACATTTCAATTATCTTAAATTTACTATTTATTTTTAAAAAGGTGGATTTATTACTAGCTTCTGCATGTATAAGATGCAAAAAGAAGGTACTGAAAAAAATTCGATTTCCGGTTTTCGATGAATTTACAGGTTTCGAGATTTCTTTTCGTTTCAATGAACTGAAATTGGCTACTTATTTTTAAAAAAAGAGGCTTTATTATTCTATTTCCTGCGTACATAAGAATATTAAGAATAAAGCATAAAACTCGGAAAAATTTTGATTTCCGGTTTTCGATGAATTTACATGTTTTGAGAATTCCTTGCATTTCAGTCAATTGAAATTGGCTACTTATTTTTAAAAAAGTGAATTTATTACTAGTTTCTGCATGTAAGATAAGAAAGTAGAAGATAGAGAAAAAATTTCGATTTCCGGTTTTCGGTCAATTTACACGTTATGAGATTTCCTTGTATTTCAATTAATAGAAATTGACTATTTATTTTTCAAAAAGTTGATTTATTATTCAATCCTCTGCTTGCATAAGGAGAAAGTATAAGATTCAGAAAAAATTTAGATTTTCGGTCTTCGATGAAGTTACACGTTTTGACATTTCCCGAACTCAAATCGACCATTCTTATAAAATATCTGATTTTTTGAGTTCAAACACTGTACTTTATGAACCAATGGAATCAATTTAACGGAATTTGATATTTGGTTTGACATGGTGCAGATTACCTTTTGGGCTGTATCACCCAACAGGGGGCGCTTTCACGTTGCGATTTCCTCTCATTTCAGGAAAGGCTCAACATCTACACTGTACCAAAGTTAGAGAAATATATTAAGTAACACTGTGCTGATTCAGTTTGAGTGCATATCGACCAACAAGTGCCGTATTTGTGTTGAAATTTAATTCCGTTTAGTAGAAGGGAATAATTTTTCTTGGTCTTGCCTTCCAAAAAAGTGGTTGTGTTTCGAAAACTGGGAGATACTAGGAAATTAGTTACTAGCAAATTTCAGTTAGAGAAATAAAAGTACGATAAAAATATATTTACACATAGACAACATATAAGTACGCGGGCTCAGTTCAATGATCTAAAGAGAAAAATGACGACATTTGCCTGATGCAATAATTTTATAGAAAAATGCATTTTTAAATATTTCATCTATACAATCTTTGTAAGCGCCATCTTAAACATAGTAATTTTATAAATATATACTCGGAATATGAACAATTGTCATGACTTAACAAAGAAAACGCAATAAAAAATATAATCAAAGAGGTCCTTTTTTTTTTTTCTTTTAACATAGAGTTATGCCAAAATAAACAAATATAAAGGCATTGCCAGCCTAGTGGCAAAGAATTAAAATTCTCCATGGTATGCTATACTAAAACTGCACAGAAAGGTAGAAGTAAGAAAAGTGGGTCGTCAAACAGGAATTTTACTTTGAAACCTTTCTTTGAATGATTTTGGTTTCAGTATCGAACGCTATTAATTTGGTATAAAATATTTATTTGGCTTCTGATGAAAAAAAAAATAAATAAATAAATAAAATGGGTGGTGAAATTAATTATATGATTTATGAGTTTAAAATTTTAATGTTAAAAAAAAAGAAAGAAAGAAATTGCAAAATTTTTGACGGGTTTGCTAGTAATTATTATATTTTATTAATCTATTATTATTATTATTTATTATACATTATATGTATATATATATATTTAAGTTTTAAAATAATCCTCTTCCATCCTCCAAATCAAATTCATGGCCATAAAATTTTCGAGCAATGATAAAAATTGGGGGAGGGGAAGGTGTCCCGAGTAAACGATGGGTGATTGGTCGAAATTCGTTCATATTCAGGTTTAGGAAATCATTTTATATAAGAATCATTTGGAATGGCATCACGGCTCGATATTTTTTTTTCTTTACAACGCAGTGTAATTAGGGCTTTAACCTCTACTTTCCAGTAACTGCGTTCGAATCTTGGTCTAGGCATCGATGTGCATAGAAGACCAGAAACCACTTAAAGCAGGAAGGCCCTATATGATCAGACGCAGTGTGAATATATATATTTAGAATTTGCTGTATAGAAATTGCTACAAATGATATTGGATGAAGTACCAGTTTTGTAATAATAAATTGAAATCTTTTAGAACAGATTAATGCAAGAAAATGAAATTAATAAATAATCATTTAGCAGTGAATAATTTAAGATTGCAAGTATTTTCTTTTTTTATTTAATGGTCTGAAAATTTTGAATTTTTAAATAAAGAATAATTGAAATCCATGTATTATAAGTCAATATGTTTAAGAAGTACATTAGTACTGTATAGAAATTGCTACAAATGATAGTGGATGGAGTACCAGTTTTGTAATAATAAATTGAAATCTTTTAGAGCAGATTGCAAGAAAACGAAATTAATAAATAATCATCTAGTAGTCATTAATTTAAGATTGCAAGTATTTTCTTTTTTTATTTAATGGTCTGAAAATGTTGAATTTTTAAATAAAGAATAATTGAAATGCATGTATTATAAGTTAATATGTTTAAGAAGTACATATTAAAATAATGCATTTGAGGTGATAAGATCTATGAATTTTTAAAATTCTAGTTAATTTTTTTTTATTTAAACGTAATATATATATATATATATATATTACAATATATCTTAATTTCTTCATCTTTTTAACATAATGAATATAATATACTATCACAAAGCAGCAAGAAAAACAAATATTGAATTCTTATTTTAAATGATTAGTAACTTGTTAGAGAAGATGAATCAGAAAATTGTAACATTTGTTTCGGTAAAATATCCATTACAAAAATATATCCATTATAAATATATTTAATAAAATTAATTGAAATCCCAGAACATACATTTAGCTATTTACAAAAAGTAGTGGGGATTCCCACACCAAGGTTATTTACTGAAAATATATCAAATTCTATAATACACCTTTTGACACATTGGGCGAATCTTTGAAAGTCATCCTCATAAAATATATTCTTTCGAAACTTTACTCTCTTTGACAGCCATCTAACATGACTAATGTTCCTTAGACTATAATAGATGGTTGTTTCATATTTTACCCTAGACGACGATAAATAGTATAAAAGATAGCTATGGGATACGGATATACTTTCTAGGTAGCTTGTCAGCTTTTGATATACAACGGACAATATTTATATAAAAGGAAAATATCGTACGTAAAAGTTTAAAAGCAAAAAATAAGATATATGTCTATTGTGAGTTTTTTCAATTTCGCAAGCATTTGAATGTTGGAGCTCTAAGAAGTATCAAATGCTGAAATATTTCAGAAGGCATAAAAGAGCTTCTAAATCATCACCAATAATATATCTGTGCTTTTGTTGTAATGAAGTTTCTAAAGGATATTTTCTTTTATATATTTTTTTTAAGATTAATCGCAAATATTGAATTAAATTTGATACATAATTAAATATAATTTTAATCCTTTACAATGAATATTACTACGAATTTTTAAACATTATTATTATTTTTGAATGAATGAAACACCTGGAATACGCTACTGATGTTTTCTTTGCAAGGAAAAAAAAAATGTACTAAAAGAGTTCTCTTTAGAAGATTTCGGTATCTCGGTTGTTTGTGCGTCGAGCTCGTAATCGGGGTAATACCTATTACTGGATACTCGAAGCGGTAAGATAACGTTGTGTATATTGATAGTTGTAAATGTAAAATCCGCCGTGGCTGTAATGTTCTTTATGCTCCACTGGGGATAACTATCGTTAGGGATTACCGAAGAAGAGAAGCAATCCCCTCCACAGTTTAAAATTACAGTCGGCAGCAAAATTATTGAAGAATTAGCAATTATTCCTACAAAAGATTGGCATATATACTGTTTTGTTAAGTACAGTCGGTAACAAAAGTCTCCGAACACTAGCAAAAATTCCTATGTAAAAAAAGTACACTTAATATAGTTTTGTTAAATAAATTCTTGTCGAATCCTGTTCTTAGTCAGTCTAAAAACAGGATTCGACAAGGATTTATTTGACAAAACTGTGTTAAATGTACATTTTTTATATAGGAATTTTCGCTAGTGTTCGCTGACGTTTGTTACCGACTGTAAATATTTGTGGAGTCATGATTTTAGTCTTACACTGTTTATAAAAAAGTAAGTTGATGATAAAAATTAGCGATCAAACTAAAAAAATATATATGAAAAGTTTGGATGCGTGCTTCAATAATTTTGCCGACTGCATCCTGGCATATCCTTGGTCTAATCCTGAGGGTTAATCCCACACTATCACTACCTGTCCATTTTGCGTAGCTCTAATAGTTTGTTAAACCTACACCTCCTATCATAATGCCTCTGAATTGAGTTTTACGTCACAGAAAGTCCGCCGATTAACATCGAATAAAAATGTTTTATAATATGTATAGTATGATGTGAATTGGATGTAATCGGTCCATCTTCCGTGACGCAAAGCTCAATTCACAGGCATTGTTATAGGAGATAATGGACCCACTCAACTACAATCAACCCAACGCTTTTATTGACAGCGCTTAAAGTTGCATAACAAAATAGGCCTTAGCGAAGAATTTGGCTTTTATTTTTTTTCCCAGTTCTATTAGAAATTAATATTTTAGGAAATTCCCAATGGTTTAGGAAAATTTAAAAAAAAAAAAAAATTCTGGAAGTTACGTCATAATTCCTGAAAGTTACGTCAAGACGTTTTCTATAAAAATAGATTTCATCACACTCTTGAGCTATAGAATTTTGTGGCCACCGAAATATTTTAAAAGTAGAAATTTTTATTTTGTTTAATCAGTGAAAACTGTTACAGAAATACATTAAAATGTTTCAATATTGAAAAAGTGCTAAAGTTGGCACTTGTAAGCATATTGTATGGCAGTGTAAATGCTTTTCATTGTTGTTAAAGTCTGCTGCGTTTATGTTTTCTGTGCAAATTTTGAACTTGTGTTCAAAAATCATTTCTGTTATATTACGCTATGATATATTGTGTAATAGTATTTTTTGCTCTTGTGTTTCAATATGTTTTAGAATTTTTCTGTGTATTTTTTCCCGTAAATTTCATAATCTTAAAATATTAAAGTGTATCAAAGACACATATCCGATACTTATATTATCCAAATTTTATTTCCGGAACAAATCTGTCATCAGACATCAGATGTGAATAGAGGAGGATTAAAATTGTAAATGATTAATTTTCTATCGGGCTTAACAAAGAAATTAAAAAAGATGAAAGTCATGTAAAATGAATGAAAAAAAATGAGAAAGATTCTAAATGTGGTATTAGAAGGGAAAATAATATATTGCGGTGTTAAAGAAAAGTTGTTATAATTTAAATAATTTAAAATAAATCAACTTTCGCCTATTATATTGTTTTTAGTTCGGTGATACCATTCTGCTAATGTGTGCGATTATTAAAAAAAATATTTCAAGTATGCGATATGAGTCATATTTATTATTATTTTAAAAAATTCAATGGAAGATTTAGGTTGAGAAATCTTTTCCTGAGATTTAGGCAAGAGTGAAAGGAATATTTATTCAGGTTAAGGTTGAGTGGGTCATCGATTTTCCATTGTATCGCATTTGATCTGCGCAATAGGAATTTGTAGCGATGGTCTGAGATTTACCTGCACGGTTATTACGGAGGCACGCCGCAAGAATTTTGATATCCCACAGGGAAGATGGTTATCTCTCTATTTCGGTGAAAAGTAAAGTGAAGACTTGATAGTATATCTGGCAGTAATTTTCACCCCTCCCCCTTCTAATATTCATATATGACAAGTACAATTTCAACCTCTCACCCACTGCATCAAATTTACGACCAATAGTTAAAAGTATTGTAAGTTTCAGTTGAACGATACAGTTGTGTAAACGAATTAAAGCGTCTTCTTCTGACTTCTGTGTAAGAATTCATACTGATTCTCACTGAGTAAAGAACAACCTAAACGTTAGTTAAGCTTTTCATTGTAGAGCTTCCCAAGCAATGTTGCCAGATTTCATGGATTTTTTTTTCAATAATCACCAATAGTTTTGAAACGTGATATTTGATATACGTAACAGACTTTCGAAGTGATCAGGCAAACGTTACAAGTCCCCAATACGACACTCACCTAAACCGGGAAATAGACTAACACAGCGAATTTTTTAATGTACTCTTTGATGTCTCAACATTTTTCGAAGAAAAAATTGCTTGTACCGGTTTTTGAATTCGTGTAATAACACTAGAATTAATTATCCATCAAATAAGAATTGGAATGTACATAGGCAGTTAATCTAAAATATATATATATATATATGTATGTATATATATATATATTATTATTATTATTTCATTTATAATTCTATTAATGCATTGTGACTTCTTTAAAAAATACTGTCGCAATGAACTTCAGTCTATAAAAAAGGAACATCACTTTCATTTCTATAGGCTATGTTCGCTTCATTATGTAAGGATTTATCATTAAAAGAATATTGCACTGGATGATCAAAATGAAAATACTTCTAAATGATAGAGCCAACTTCATCTTCAAAAGAGGAAGTAATCCGTGTGAAATTTCATTGCCAGAAAATTTCCAATTCCTACCAAAATTGATCTTAACTACATCAGAAATTTTTTTCGCCCAAATTTTCTGTGCGATAATCTCGGCAAGAAACTCCTCCCAAGGTATTATATTACCGTAATTTCTGGTAGATAACCCGTAGGTAAGATGTGCCATTTCTCCACCAGAAATTTTATTTAATAGAGAAATCTATACTTTTTGAAGGAAGAGCTCGTACAAATATAAATTTATTTATCAACTGAAATTTCTGGTGCAAAACTGGATTATATAAACTGCGGGGTATTTATCAGAAATTACGGTACTCACAGCAAAAGAATTAAAAAGATTTACTGCAACCGAACCTGACGATAACTTTTCTTTTTGTTAAAAGTTTGTGCATCCTTGAAATTTTTTTTTATTTTTTTTTTTTAGTTTCATTTTGGTGCACTTAATCCAATGATTTTTTTGCACTTTTTTTGTGTTACTAAATTTTTATATTTAATTTTCTTACTAATTTAATTACTGTACATACTTTTGCTGGTTGGCCTAGAAATCACAAATTGTTTTATCTGTCAAAATCACAAATTGTTTTGTCTGTATAGCAATATTTGTACATATACATAAGATTAAAAAGTATGATTTAAGAAGAAAAAAAAAGTACCCAAGATGAATTCATTTCAAAAATTCCTTGATTAAAATTATTTTCCCAGAGCATTAAAATTTAAATCTTTAAGCAGAGATTTTTTTTTTTTTTAGAAAATATGAAGCGTTACACAGTTTTATTAAAATAATCTTTGTATACCATTAACAAAGTATTCATAAGGCTGTGCGGGCCTTTTATGCAACAGCTGTTACCTTAAATAAAAATCCAATATTTAAACTAGATAAGTCAGTTTATTGTTTACCGAATTCTTTCAACGTTGTAAACAGATGCATTACTCATTGTAAACGGTGAATAAAGCATTTGTTTATTAATTTTCAGTTACTTATACTCTAAGTATCAACAGATGCTTTTCATTTTGTAATTTTTCCCAGTGAATTTTTATTTATTATGTTGAACTTTATGAACAACTATTATTAAATGCAATTTTTTTATTTACTGATGTTCTGTTATATACGGAAATTTTTCTTGAGAATACTTCTACTTTCTTAGAATTTTGTAGGATATAATGAAATGTCTTACAGATTTAAAAATCATATACTGTATGATGATATGAGTTAACAAAAGTGTATAATGTGTACTTAACATCATTATCGGGTAAGTTAATTAAGTATAATATAACCAAATCAAGCTAGCAATATGTTTAGCAAATTGAATAGCTGTATGTAAAATTATGCATTTCATAGCAAAATAAAATACGCTAAAGCATCAGATTATGTATTTTAATTATGTAATATTAAATAATAATACATGTATCTATAGAAGATACACATACTATTGGCAGCAAAATTATTCGAGCGTTAGCAATAATTCCTATATGAAAAAAATACACTTAATACTGTTTTGTTAAAGAAATCCTTATCGAATCATGTTCTTAGATTGACTAAGAACATGACTCGACAAGGATTTATTTTACAATGTAGTATTAAGTGTACTTTTTTTTTCACGTAGAAATTACTGCTAGCGCTCGAATAATTTTGCTTACGACTGTATATGCCATTTAAGGGGTTACATCCAGTTGTATGCACGAAAAAACGTGTTTTTTTGTGAATTTTTTGTGAAGAGGCCTTTTATTAAAGAAATATATACAATACATATACATATAGCAAATTTAATGTATGTTAAGAATCCGTGATGAGTTTACAAAAATATTGGTTTCCGCTGTTCCTGTAGTAGATCTCCTAGAGGACTTCCACAAAAAGGTGTCTGGCGGTGAGCAAGATATCTCTGATCCAAATTATCTGAAATGAAAAAAACCAAAAGATTTATTTTAGGATAGATGAATACAGGTAATGATCGTAGGAATAGTCAAAATTTTGATTTTTGACAAAATGGCGGCTTCCCCCCCCAAAAAAATCGTTTTTTTTTATGAAAATTTACACTTGAAAGTGGCTGAAAAAATCGAAATTATTATCAGAAACCTTATTCCTACGATCATTACCTGACAAAAATATCTAAGAAAATCGTGTCAAAATTTCAAGTCAATCGGTTCAGCCGTTTCGGAGAAATTTTGGTCACCGACTTTGAAAACACCGTTTCGAGATAAACGCGTTTAAAGTTTTGGGAACCATTTAAACTAAGTTAAATTTTTTTTTTCCTACTTACATCGAGTCATCTATTCCAGGACCATAAGAGGAACCCTCTGCTTCATCATTTGCTTCTAGTACAGCCAACTGTTGTTGTCTACGTGACATTCTCCCCTCGCGCGTGCTCCCTTGCGCTCGTGCGTCAGAGATCAAGATGCGCTCTGCGTCCTCTTTTTCTACATAGGCATGGGCATTAGGCCCAAGCGATAGTCCCATTGCGTTCATGAAGTATAGAAGAGATGTTTTTCCTTCATTGAACATGCCGGCAGCAAGATAAGCAGCAATTTCAACGATCTTAGAGCCACATGGGATTATTTTTGGAGTTATTTTCCATATCAGCTGATGTATACCTAAAATTTCTAAATATAGCTCTCAGATATAAGATAAACCTTTTATATTCTTATTCTAAGAAGCAAAACATTATGAAAAGCATGGACAAGGGCATAGGGATAATGAAAAACAGCTGCTACTCTGGTTTACGCTCCGCCTACTTTAAAACGCTCGGAGACGTCTTCACAAATATGCAAATTTCTCCGAAACTAATTGCCGGATCGATATGAAATTTTCAGACAATATTATCAAATATATGTACATTCAAAATATGTAAAAAAAAAAAAATCGATTTTTTGAAAATTACAACTGGATGTAACCCCTTAAGATAATTAATTATAGTAGAATTAAATTTCATTTAATAGGTGCTGATGTACGGATTTTGGAGATTTTTCTGCTCTAAGGACAGAGCTCCCGATAAAATGTTTTCCTTCGAATTGATTCTAATACATATCTAGGTGAGTGTTGCAGAAATCACAAAAGGTCCCGAAGGGCTACAACACAAGTTACACCTTTTTTAACCTGATAATTCCTATCTTCCAGCTTCGACAACAAAACGTCTTAACTACTGGTGGTGTCATTTGATTTATTATATTAGCATAATAGTTAAAATTGTATAAAAAAAAATTAAATTATAAATCTCCTCCTTTTAATGCCTGTAAATAAATAACAGAATAAAAATAAAGTAAATAGAGATTATGGTACACCAATAAATAAATTTTAAATTGGAAAAAAAAAACTTTACTTTAAAATATATATATATATATATATATATATATATATATATAACTTATAGAATTTTTCAAAAATTGTCTCTTATTTAAATTTTTCAATCCGCAACTTTGATTTTTTGCTTTCTTTTTTTCTACTATAAGCGTTACACTTTCTTATTTCACCAAAAATTATAAAAAATAGTTTTCCTTCTTCTTTAGAAATTGTCCATTGCGCAGCACTAGTGCGACGTAAAAAGCGAACAACCAGCCAACCAACCAACCTGAATTTTATATTTTATAAATTCTATAAATAGTATGCATGGTATGATACAAATACCAAAATGACGTAGATTTACGTCATTAGTTGCAAAACGTTGTATTCTAGGCCATACTTATTCAAATGATGAAGGATTTTTTTTAAACCCCTTTTTCTTGATGCTTATTTAATATTCAATCAATGAAACATATTTAATGTATTTTAAAAATGATGCATGAACTTTGTAAAAATGGCAAATTTGTTAAACGTATATATTTACAAATATAGATCATATACATATTTTGCTCATACTTATATATTTAAAACTGTATAACACACATTTTTGTAAAGCATGCTAAGTTTATTCCCAATCAAATAAGTTTTCAAATAAAATAATTTATTCCTGAATGGCCATTAAATTTATACTTTTTAAATTGGTCCATAAAAGTAAACGACAATATTTACCGGAAGACATTTTAAATGCAGTTATAAACATTAATGTTTGGAAACGATTACGTTAATTGCTTCTTTATACGTGAATTTGGTTTTTTACCTTTACAGAGATGTTGCTGATTTATTTGCTTACTAAACAATAACACTTTGAAGAATATGCATGTTAATGTAGCTTTATGATTATTTTAATGTTAATAATTGCCATTCTTCTTCGGTGAAAGAAAATAACAATTTCTTGTTCAAGAATATGCATCATTTAATATCTTTCAAGTCATTATTTAGATGTCATGTTTTAAAACAATATTTAAGTATTTATATTTATTTATTTTGTAATCCATCGTCGAATAAAGTTTAGTTGTTTTAAAAAATAATGATTATTTTTTTATTTATTTATTTTCTTTGTAAAAAAAAAAAAAAAAAAAAATCACATAACTATTCTTCTTCCCTTTCCGTCGCTAACTATCCACTGTATGTAAAGCTTTTTAACACTGCCGCTGATTTTTTTAAAAATCACAATAGGTTAAAAAAATACATGTTTTTATTATTACATATTTCAAATCTGCATATATTTTGGAGTTAAAATATACAAAAATCTTTTGTAAAAGAGTTTTTTTTTCTTTTCTTTTTTTTTTCCAATGTACAATTACATCATAAAAAAATGTTATCGGAAAATTGAAATTGAAGAATAATCATATAAAAGCAAAATTTTGAAATTAATCTTGATTAAATTATGGATTATTTTAATAAATACAAATTTAAAACGCATATCCTTATGAATATACGTAAACGAATATACTAATGAACGTTTTGAATAGAAAATGAATCTTCAGACTCATCACTGTCCGCAGAGGAATTCGAGATATTTTCATCAGTTTCGCTGTAACTATCTTCAATATACTTGAAATCAGAGTCAGAACTGCTATCAGTGTCGGAAATATTGTCAGGAATGTATGTTATATGACCTGAAAACGCTTCCTGCCAGACATCTTTGAGCTTTTGAAAGATGGCTCAAAATGCTTCAAAACATGGTGTGAATTTTGCAGAAATACGGACAATTAACAACTATCTGTTAACATAGATCTGTCTAAACAATTAAACACCACAAAAAAAAAAAAAAAAAATTAAAAAAAAAAAATAAAACCATGAACAAGAATAGAGCAGTTTGCACAGTTAAATAGACAGAAAAAATCCCGCGGAAATCACGGATTGCGCAAATTTTGCTGCTTCAACGGTGCCCATGGAATTTGCTGAATACGCAGCGAGAAGGTTAAATCCCCAAGCAAAATAATGTAAAAATGTCAGAATAAACAAAACATCGTACGCGTAATTCATTATTCATAGATTCATTAAACTTATTTTTTTTATGGTTATACGGATTACTCGAATTCCCTAAATTTTCCTCGCCAACTTCGTCTGCATCTAAAATCGTAATCAAACTTGTGAGTTATATATATATATATATTTTCTAAATAAAGTAAAACAAAATAAATTATATTTTATATTAATTTCTAGAAAACTAATATTGCTTCGCTAGCTATTATTTCAAGGCTTTTCCAGTAGGCATTAACCACTATGTTTCTAATCACTCTACAAATTAAAAATAAATTTAATTTCATCGGAATCAATCTAAGCCCCTCTTCGGGTCCCCGATTGTTTCAGTAGCGTATTCCTGGCACATGCTAAATCAGTTCCAGTTCCTCATTGCTTGCATTTACGCCATAACCCGACATATAAATTCATACTTGCCAACCATCTCATTACGAACCGTTCAAAGTTTAGTACCCGCCTTTTTTTTTACACCAATAATTTTTTAGAGTAATTTTAGTCTTATTTAATCGTAACAATATTTGGAGAGAATAACTCTAAAAATATAGTGGTGTGAGAAAAGGGACGTTTTTTCAGGGGGCGTTAACAATTGTACAGTTATTAGTGAGATGGTTGGCAAGTATGTAAATTTAGATGCAAAAGTAAACTGGACGACAAATAGTTACTGCTGTTAATCAAGAATTACGATTTTCGGACAATCATTTTTTTTTCCTTAAGTATTTTAACTGTATAACAAAAGGTGGCTGCACCAGACAATCATTCAGCTAAAAAAAAAATAATAATAATAATAATAATTAATTAATAATTAATTAATAATAATAATAATAATAATAATAATAAACAATAATAATAATAATGATGAAAAATTTGAAAATTAGGCTTTCAGGTGCATCAGAAGAATCAATTAGCATCTTTCTGTAAATTATTTGCAAAAAGTAACGCTGTGGCTGTAGGACTGAACCTACGATACTTGCTTTATTAATCAGACGCGCTAAACAACTGATCTAAAGGGCTTCGCGACATAGCTTAAATTTTATGTTTCTATTGGTAGAGAGTGTCATTTCAGGAATTTATAGATTTTAATTAGTTTAACAAAAAACTAAACTAATTTTGAGGAATTCCCAGTGCAACAGGAGAGGATAAAACGGACCTTCATGCAAATTTGTGTAGCTCTGTGACCAGCCGTTTTTCTAAAAAGTGAAAGATACACACACGTGCACACGCATTTTCTCTTATTATAATTAGAGTTTATTTCTTTCTTCTTCTTTTTTTTTTTTTTTTTTTTTTTTTTTTTTTTTTTTTTTTGTGTGTGTGTGTGTGTGTAGGGAGGGGAGAAATACCTTTAAAATATTAAATAAAACTGACGAACAAGTGATTTCTAGTAGATTTAATTTAAAAATAAATTATATATGTTACAATTATTTCAAACATTCACAAATTTTGAAAACTTCTTTTTCCATATGTATGATGCGAAGCGTAGGGTTGTCCACACAGGATTGATTGAATATTAACTTAGCAACCCTGGAACCCTAGTTTTTACACATCGGAAAAACATGCACGTGGGAAAATGATTAATTTGTGTGATTAGGTACAGTAAAAAAAGTAGGATTTAAATTTGTGCCTATTTATTTGATTAAATGTTTTCGATATTCTGACACCAATGCAAGCGATATCGAAAATAAAATAAATAAATAAATAAATAAATATTAAAGTGAAATTGTTTTTTAAATATATATTTTATGGGTAATTTTCTTTTAACAATACAAATTTTTTCGCCAACTTGCGTTGAATTTTAATATTCGAATGTTATAGAGGTACACATTGAAGAAGCTGCAAGTCGAAAGGCTAATTATTTAATATATATATATATATTCATATTAAAATTACCAAAAATAGTCAGTAAATTGTCTACAAATGAAACATTAATGAAAATTAACGTGGTACGCCTTGACTATTAACACTTTCCAGCTGTATACGTGCTCTTATTTATTGTATCCTATAACCTTGAATGCTCTCTTTGATTACGTTATGACACTACGGGCAGACAGAAGGACAGATAGATCAATTGGATTCATAACCACTCTTGAACACTGGAAAGTGTTAACAATACTTAATACAAACGGAAGCGCAGACTTTAATTTTCAATTGCAGCCCTTAATGCATCCCAATATTTTAGTGTAGCCCTGTTAATCTGAAGTTTAAGCATATCATATTCTATACAAAACATTGTTTTAGCATATTAACAATAAATGTCAGATTCTTAATGATTTTTGCAGTAGAAAGTTATTTAATTGTGATTTATCAAAACGTCTCTTCTAAAACACAATGCATGGGCATTTTTGGGGGTGCCCCTGCATACAAACTAGTTGTACAGTACCTATTAATGTTATTTTAAATAGGGAACATTCCCTAGTTAATTTTAATAATTTCTAACATTTTTAAGAAATTCTGAAGATATTTATGGACGTTAGTGGTGGGCAAACGGACGGACAGACAGACGGACACAATAATTCAAATTACATTCGCACTTTAAATTTTTTAAAAAGTGTTAAAAACGGTCAATGTAAACTAAAATCCATTTCCAGCAAATTTCCCATGATATACTTTAATATAACTGAATATATCTGTGTGGCTTTTTAAGTTTGATGTTAATAGTACTTAATTTTATAGAAAGCATTCTTTTATTTGCATATGGATAACATATTTTAATTTCATTAAGATTAGTAGAATGTAATGTTATCAAAATATGTTTTATAGAAATACTTCTTGTAGAAATCGATGTTTTGGAATACTTCGGGAGTCCCTGTAAACAAACTAATGGTGGTATTTACCCTATTTGCAATAAAAATATCTTCTTGTGAACTTCAATGTTGTATCTCAATTTCATTAAGATTTGGTAAATAAATATGGCTTATAAAAATACCTCTCATAGAACGCAATGCTTTGGAATACTTTAGGATGTACTGTAAAAAAAAAAATTCAGTATTTTACAACAAAAGGTGCTGGCACCGCGGCTGCCAGCACAGTTGCTGTAAAATTTACAAGCTGCTGTTTTTTATGGTGCTGTAAAATTTACCGCACTTTGCTGTAAATTTTACAAGATGCTGTTTTTAGTGGTGCTGTAAAATTAACTGCATTTTGCTGTGAATTTTACAAGATGCTGTTTTAAAAAGTGTTGTAAAATTTACAGCAAAGTGTTGTTAATTTTACAACACTTTTTAAAACAGCATCTTGGAAAATTCACAGCAAAGTGCAGTTAATTTTACAGCACTACTAAGAGCAACATCTTGTAAAATTCACAGCAAAGTGCAGTAAATTTTACAGCACCATTAAAAGCAGCCGCTTGTAAATTTTACAGCAACTGTGTTGGCAGCCGCGGTGCCAGCACCTTTTGTTGTAACATACTGTTTTTTTTTTTTTTTTTTTTTTTTTTTTTTTTTTTTTACAGTGTAGGCAGTGATGGCAGTTTGGGGATTTTATCCCCATTTTGGGATTTTCGAGGCTTC
Organism: Salticus scenicus; assembly: GCA_963930645.1. Taxonomy (NCBI): domain Eukaryota; kingdom Metazoa; phylum Arthropoda; class Arachnida; order Araneae; family Salticidae; genus Salticus; species Salticus scenicus. The sequence goes on along the minus strand of OZ005653.1, from coordinate 183,875,094 downwards.
TGGGGACAATTTTGGGGACCAAATGCTTGTGGGGACTTTTTTGGGGAATTCTAAAATTTTTGGGGACAAATTTGGGGAGTTCTTCAACTTTCTGTCAATGTTGGCAACGTAATGATTTATCCCTACGACTAGAGACTTTCAATAGCTTTATTGTTATTTGGGGATTTTTTTCAAAAATTGCCTTCATTTGGGGAAAAATCTGAGCTTAAATCATAGAAAAATCTGCTTGATTTTTTTTTTTTCTTTAAGAAATTTTTATTTCCCTTTTTAGTAGAAATCAAGCTGGGTTTTTTTCGAAAAATAAAAAAACCCTGATTTGGGAAAATTTGAAGACCTGTTTGGGGAAATAATTTTCGACCATCTTGCAGGCGCGCCATCGAACACAGAAAGATCAAAAGAGAGAAAGGACGTTTATTTGTTCCTTCAAAGAAATAATGATGCTGCTAGAGGTCAAGACTCGCGGTCGCCACTCGCCATGTGGCGACCTAATTTGAAAAAGTGGCGATCCCAAAAAATTGCTGTAATCGCCAATGAGACATGCAATTTTGTCTCGATTTCGCGGAAATCTGCGATTTTTCTCCCCTAATTCGCGGAATTTTGCGAATTAACTTCTGCTTTTAAAAAAATCGCGGATATCGTTCGTTTTAAAAAAAGGAACCCCATTAATGATCGGCGATTAACCCCTTCCGCTCCAGGCTAGCTGTAGTGTAAATATGTGAAATACCAGATTATAATTTTGAAATAATGCAATACATAACGAAGTAATAATGTGCATTTTGTTGTGAAGTAAATATATTTAATTAATGAAGGTAGTAAATATAAATACATATCAAAGTATTTCAATTATTTATAGCAATGACTGCTGTATGTGGTTCATCATTACTGTCATCGCTTTCGCCTTCTTCACTTGTTGTAAAGTCATCATTGGAATCTTCAAGTTCGTCATAATCGGGGATTTAATCACTATCCGAATCACTAGAATCAGACATTATTCACAGTTTAAAACACCGGCAAAACACACAAAATCGAGAAGCGAAAATTACACACAACCGCAGCCGCGAGATCACTGGCGTAGCCAAAATTAATAGGTCACCGAGACTACTAACGCTATCTGGTTGCCAGTAATGAAAATACAATTTCAAAATACCATATGACAAATAAAATAACTGTCTCTGATACCACTACGACGTGGGGCTTATTGTATCGTGTACTTTCTTTGGACGTATGCACGTACGTCCATGGTATTAATGGCCATTAACACTAGGACGTACGCACGTACGTCCCTGGAGTGGAAGGGGTTAAATTCGCTACGAAAGTCACCCAATTCATAATCTTTCTCCATCCACAACATAAATGTCAATATTCATTTTAAACTTACTTAAGTAGATTCTAGAACCTATAAAGAAATAGAATAGTTAAATATTTCTTGCTCATGTAATTAATTTTTATCCCCCCCCCCTAAACATCTCCAGATAGTGATCAGTGAGTAATTCTAGAAACAATAAATAGATAAAAGTGCTCAATGTTTCTCACATATGTAATTATTTTTAAACTTCGTTACTGAACTTGATAAATCTACTTATTTTTTCTCAATTAAATTAAATATTTATATTTAATATCTATTCCAAATGTTTAAACAAGGGAAATAATGTAGACTAAATTATTCAGGTAGGAAAATATTTTCTAAATCAATTTAAGAAAATTAATACTCAGTTGGTTTTATGCATATTAGAAACTGATAATTAACTACTGTAGCCTTTTTAAATATGTATGATTAATGTACATAAATAAAAATCATATTATATATTTGTTTGATTTTTTTTTCCCTTGTAGACATGGAATTTTAATAAGGTTTTATGTGGATATAAAACTTATTGCAATAATATTATAGAATTGTTTTGGGCTAATGAAAAAAATTCTGAAATTTTTAATGTAGATAGAAAGCTATAAATATAACTGTTTAGGTAGTTAATTTATTAAAAGTGACATTATCAATGTTCAATCAATTAACCAAACAATCATGTTAGTAAAAGATTTCCAGCTACTTTCTAATTTTAGCAATCGCATGTCTGTTAATATAATTAAATCTCGGATAATATGCCAAAAAGATTTTTTGCCCCCCCCCCTTTCCCCCCAGACTCAAAATAATTTTGTTTTCTTCTAATGCTAATCACATCTATTTTCCATATGGAGATGTCACACTAGGTGAAATTTATTAAATGAATCAAATATTTGCATTTCTCTTTCAATAAGACAAAGTAAACATTCTTGCAAAACACAAATTGTGTATGAGAAATAACATTATTTTGTTAGTGTGTCATCATTATAGCCTGCTGTTTTCTGTATCGAAATGAAATTAATACTTAACTACGAAGGTTCATATATTTCTCCTCATTACTAAAACTTTAAAATCTTCTTTCTAATACTATAATTATTAATAAAATTTAAAAGTTGCATTATATGCTACTATAACTATACCCTATATGTTTATAAAACTCACTCTTAAAATACTAATAAGAATAAAATCATAAACATTCAAAGGAAATTCAAACGAGATCATATCATCTCTCAAAAGTCGAATCATTTTTCAATGACTTGATTTCTCAGCCAATTTTGTCTTTATCCCACCTGCTTTCATTTCAGATATTAAAAATTTTAAGCTCGAGAAGTATGAAAGTTTAAAAAAAATATTTATATTCAAACAATATTTAAAGATTTTTCTTTTTTTTTTATCTGTGGAAGTGCATATTTTTTTATTATTATTTTTATTATTAAAATAATACAATAAAAGTCCCTATTTCTTAATTTCCCGACCATATCATCTGTGTTTTATGCCTTTATATGTATGCAGATATATATTTTTTAATTATGCGTGTGAATATCAGGTATAACGTCGACTCGTGAGTGGCCACTGAGTTAATCATGTTCAGTGGCCACTGACCACTTACAAAAATTGTAAGTCTTGACCTCTAGAGGCTGCTAGTTGGATCTAGCTCCTAGGTGCTAGAGATGTCTTCTTCATCAGCAGGAGGGAACACATCCATTAAAAAATTATTTAATCCAAACAGATTTCTGAATGCATGCCAAGCTAGCATACACCAAATTATATTACAACAATAGAATAACATAGCAAACTTGAAATTATAACTACTGAAATATGATTTATTTAATAAAAATTATTTAACTTTGTAATTTCAATAACTGATTTAAGGGGTTACATCCAGTTGTATGCACGAAAAAACGTGTTTTTTTGTGAATTTTTTGTGAAGAGGCCTTTTATTAAAGAAATATATACAATACATATACATATAGCAAATTTAATGTATGTTAAGAATCCGTGATGAGTTTACAAAAATATTGGGTTCCGCTGTTCCTGTAGTAGATCTCCTAGAGGACTTCCACAAAAAGGTGTCTGGCGGTGAGCAAGATATCTCTGATCCAAATTATCTGAAATGAAAAAAACCAAAAGATTTATTTTTAGGATAGATGAATACAGGTAATGATCGTAGGAATAGTCAAAATTTTGATTGTTGACAAAATGGCGGCTTCCCCCCCAAAAAAATCGTTTTTTTCATGAAAATTTACACTTGAAAGTGGCTGAAAAAATCGAAATTATTATTAGAAACCTTATTCCTGCGATCATTACCTGACAAAAATATCTAAGAAAATCGTGTCAAAATTTCAAGTCAATCGGTCCAGCCGTTTCGGAGAAATTTTGCTCACCGACTTTGAAAACACCGTTTCGAGATAAACGCGTTTAAAGTTTTGGGAACCATTTAAACTGAGTTAAAAATTTTTTTTTTCCTACTTACATCGAATCATCTATTCCAGGACCATAAGAGGAACCCTCTGCTTCATCATTTGCTTCTAGTACAGCCAACTGTTGTTGTCTACGTGACATTCTCCCCTCGCGCGTGCTCCCTTGCGCTCGTGCGTCAGAGATCAAGATGCGCTCTGCGTCCTCTTTTTCTACATAGGCATGGGCATTAGGCCCAAGCGATAGTCCCATTGCGTTCATGAAGTATAGAAGAGATGTTTTTCCTTCATTGAACATGCCGGCAGCAAGATAAGCAGCAATTTCAACGATCTTAGAGCCACATGGGATTATTTTTGGAGTTATTTTCCATATCAGCTGATTATTACTTACTGTATACATAAAATTTCTAAATATAGCTCTCAGATATAAGATAAACCTTTTATATTCTTATTTTAAGAAGCAAAACATTATGAAAAGCATGGACAAGGGCATAGGGATAATGAAAAACAGCTGCTACTCTGGTTTACGCTCCGCCTACTTTAAAACGCTCGGAGACGTCTTTACAAATATGCAAATTTCTCCGAAACTAATTGCCGGATCGATATGAAATTTTCAGACAATATTATCAAATATATGTACATTCAAAATATGTAAAAAAAAAAAAAAATCGATTTTTTGAAAATTACAACTGGATGTAACCCCTTAAAAAAAAAAAAAAAAAAGATTTTATATTGAGAATTTATATTCAGGCTTTTTTTAAATAATTGTTTCTATAAATTCCTAAATTGACATGATAGCAAATACATACCCTCACTTGAACCTGTTGAATGAAAATTAAAAAAACTCACATCCTGCTAAAGTCGACGTTGGCATTATTAGAGTCCAACTTTATGAATTTTTTTCATAAAGTTTCTCATTTAAAAACTTTAATGAAAATTGAAAACTTTAATTCTTCTTCCATGTCTCTAGAAGCCCATTTCAATTCCAGGTCTGGTAGTACGTCATATATCTCCAAATATCTGTCTCCCAACCTTCCCGAAAAAATAGACTTTGAGCTGTCAACATCAAATAGAACATCTTACTAGGACCACCAATCAATGCAAAGTCCAAAGCTGCGAGGCTGTCACACAGAATAAACTAAAAATTTGCATTACTAGTATAACAAGAAATAAACTTCAAATGACATAAGTTTTTATAAAATAAAAGTGCTTGAAAATATTGTATTTGTTTATCGAAATTAAATTTAAAATTGTACAATCTCTTAATTCTTAAAAGCTGATTAATTTTTACATTTATGTAACTTTTATGGTTCAGATTAGAATACCAGAGCGGCATACAGTTAGTGATGAAGTTAAAGTTTTTTCTTCCATCATATAAATCAATATAAAAAATCTTATTTTTCAAAACGAAAGAAATATCTAATAAATCAGCTTCAAAATTGTTAATATTTTATTTAATTTTAAAGTATCTGGATATATTAAATAAAAAATATTATTAAAATTTGTATTAAAAATAATCAAGTTATCTATGCAACGATAAACGTGTAAAATAAATTACATGTATTATAAATTACAGGAAAATTGTATTCGAAGAAGAATAAGAAAAGATTAGCCGCACTAGAAGAATAATTTCTCCCCATGCCAATACCATGTGACTGTTTAAAAATCTCATTTTGAGAAAAGATGCTAATTATTATTTAAACAAAAATGACATAAACCAAGGAAAAAATCTCTAGGAATGTTTAATTCATCTTCAATGTAAAACATGTAAAAAATCCTTTTAATGATTCCCTAAAGTTGATTTATAGGAATATTACAAAATAAATATTCAGAATCGAAAGTTTGAACAGACAGAGGCTTAAAAAGTAATTCTATTAATTAAATCAGTACTGTTATCAATTGACCAAAAATAACTTGTATTTTTACATTTAAATTTTAAAAAATCATAAATTTTCTTCAAAAATTGCAACTGTACATTGAAATATTTTCCATAGTAGTACAATATATAAATAAAATTTAACTGGATTTTTATTAAATTTAGATGACATAAATAAAAATGGAATATTGCTCTCATTAGAAATTTTAAAACTATAAGAAAAAAGAGATTTAACCTGTTTAAAAAGCAGTAAAACATTTTTTAAACAATTTTAAAGTTTAAATTATAATTTAGTATAAAAAAAAAAAAAAAAATCATTATTCAGTTCCTCTAAAGTTCTTGCAAAATAAAATTTTTTTACATATAATACGATAATTGTTTGCAACCTTGTCTACTGGAACAAAAACAAAATTATTTTTAATTAATTCTGATTATTCATTGTTCATTTTATTTAAATACTGATAAATGTAATGTGTTTAGAAATTCAACGAAAAAATTATCAAAATAACATATTAAATTATATGCCCATTCATGAAAGGCCTCAATAGGAGTATTATACTTATTGCTAATCCTAAAAATAAATTTATTTATATTTTTTAAAAAATGATTCCTCAACACTTGATTTTTTAAGCTTCTTATTTAATCTAAATTTTATACCCAAATTCATCAAAAACCTTATATTGTCATTTTTTATTATATTAAGATCCCCAGTTATAAAATGTTTGTAATTATTATCAATATAACACTTTAAATGATCACTATTGTAAATACAATCTTTCAGTTTGGAAGACTCATCTGATAAATCAAAATTTCACTTTTTTTTTTTTTTTTTTTTGTACTGAATGTTTTATTATATTTGAAAACAGTAACAATATTTATATTTTTTAATAGAAAAGGAAAACTATTTTTACGAATATGGCTGTATTTAATTTCAAATTATCACATAATTTTTGCAAAAAGGAAATTGAAAAAATATTTATTTATTACTTTATTTTGATTAATTTTTAAAAGCTTAAAATCTATTAAATGTGTAACTAAATCTTTAAATTGATTACTGACAAAATTATACTTAAAAGGAAAAGAAGAAATTTTTTTTTTTTTTTTTTTTTTTTTTTTTTTTTATAGTTTATATTTCGAAATAAAAAAATATTCTCAGACTCTTTAATTGTTAATAAGTTAAAGAAAATAGTCTTTATTTTTATTTTTATTTATTTTTATTCATTTATTTATTTTTATTCATTTATTTATTTTTATTTATTTTATTTTATTTATTTATTTTGAAAATAGAAACTATTAAAAAATTTTGTTCTTTCCTTTCTAAGTATAATTTTATTAATAATCAATTTAATGATTTAGTTACAGATTTAATACATTTTAAGTTTTTAAAAATTAATCAAAATAAAGCAGTAAATGAATATTTTACAATTTCCTTTTTAGCAAAAAACATTTGATAATTTGAAATTAAATGCAGCCATTCATAAAATAGTTTTCTATTTCCCCCCCCCTCTCTCTCTCTACATATATATATATATATATATATATATATATTGTTACTGCTTTCAAATATAATAAACCATTCAGTTAAAAATAATAATAATAATAATAATAATAAATAATTATAGAAATTTTGCTTTATCAAACAATTCCTCCTTGCTAAATGATTGTATTTGCAATAGTGATGATGATTTCAAGTAACAAACATGTTATAACTGGAGATCTTAATTTGATTTAAAAAAAAAAAAAAAAAAAAAAAAAAATGACAATATTAGATATTTTATGAATTTGGTTACAAAATTTAGATTAAATAAGGAGCTTAAACAATGAAGTGTTAATAATTCCTTTTTAAAAGGTATAAATATATATTTTTTTAAGATTGGTTATAAATATAATACTTCTATTGAGGCCTTTCATGAATGGAAATATAATTTAATATGTTATTTTGATATTCTTTTCGTTGAATTTCTAAACAACAATAGGAACTCGTTCAATTAATAGAATTACTTTTAAGCTTTTGTCTGTTCAAACTTACGATTTTGAAAATTCATTTTGTAATATTACTATAAATCAACTTTATGACATTATTAAAAGGATTTTTGACATGTTTTGTATTGAACATGGATTAAATATTCCTAGAGATATTTTTCCTTAGTTTATGTCTATAAATATATATATATAATTATATCTTCATTCAAGATGAGATTTTTAAAAGTCACATGGTATAGGCATGGGGACAAATTATTCTTCCTGGGCGACTAATCTTTTCTTATTCTTCTTCGAATACAATTTTACTGTAATTTATAATACTAAAATACATGTTTATCTTTACTTAGAAAACTTGATTATTTTTTATACAGATATTAATAATATTTTAAAATTAATATATCACGATGTTTTAAAATTAAATAAAGAAAGTACTAACAATTTCGAAGCTGATTTATTAAATATTTCATTCGTTTTAAAAAATAAGATTTTTTGTTTTGATTTATATGATAAAAGAAAGAAACTTTAATTTCAACACTAACTGTATGCCACACTCGCATTCTAATCTGAACCATAACATTTACATAACCATAATAATTAATCAGCTTCTAAGAATTAAGAGATTGTGCAATTCTAAATTTAATTTCGATAAACATATATATAATTTTCAAGAACTTTTGTTTTAGAAAACTTATTTTCTTTAAAGTTTATTTCTTGTTATACTAGTAATGAAAATTTTTAGTTTATTCTATGTGACAGCCTCGCAGCTTTGGACTTTGCATTGATTGGTGGTCCTAGTAGATGTTCTAAACATTTATACTTCATTTCTTTTTCTTTCTTTCTTTCTTTCTTTCTTTCTTTTTTTTAATCGACCATGGTTAATTATCAGAAATATACTGTTAAAAAAAAAAGAAAGAAAGAAAGATAAGAAAAATTAAACTGTTCAGAAATAAGAATTTTAGACAAAAATTCATTTAATAGTTAAGACACGTGACTACTATAAGAAAAGGACTAATTCGTTCCTTTAAGGTAAAATAATAATAATAATAATAATAATAATAATAATAAATACTGATGGTTACCCATTTTTGCTGAAAATATGGAACGCCATCGAGCATCACGTGTTCGAGTAAAATTCCAGATTAACATATTATATAAGAAAAATCTTTATAATTGTCTAAAATTCTTCGTGCATTTACCTTGATATAATAAGTGAATCTTTTTGTAGATATTCATAAAATATTATAAAACTTAGTGATTTTAAGATGACATATGGCGCGGTAACAACTCTCTGCATTACGAATAAAAAAGCAAAAAAATATATTATTTTTACTTGCTTCCCTATTAAGAATTCGGATTTGTCAAAGAAATGAATTCATACATGCTATCAACAAATAAAACCAACTTGAATGCTCGGATATGTAGTAAGCTTTTTATAGAAAGTGATTAGGTTAATGATATATGCAAAAAAGATTATTTGGATAGCCACAAAAAATAAAACTAAATAATCCTACTCTTTCAAATACAAAATTATCGATTGACTTTCAATATAGATGGGCAATTCAATGCGAGATCGAAATTGATTTAATAAAAAAATAAAATAAATAAATAAATATATATATATATATATATATATATATATATATATATATATATATTTTAAATAAAAATCTGAAGGATAGGTTAAAATTCAACTTAAATAAAATATATGAGTAAATAAATAATACTTAAATAAAATATATAAATAGTATACTTAAATAAAATATATAAATAAATCATAATTAAAAAAATATTTAGAGAGAGGTGTGTAAAACTTACTGACCTGTATCTCTGAAATCAATTCCTTGAATGATTAATTGGCGGGAAGAAAATTTTGGTCTTTAGACTGTGGTAATGAATATGTATCAGCAAAATTTGCCCGCGCTTATGGGGAAGGGAGGCAGATGATTTCCTGTTTGTGTTTCATATTGCTCTAAATAGTGAATGCCGAAAGGAAACAAAGAATCTGAATTTTTTATATGTCTTATAAAGAATATACAGTTAATCTAATGAAAATTTTGTTGGAAGAGAGATAAAAAAATGTCTTTCAAATGTCTTTCTTCTTCGTTTTTCAAAGAAAAATAAATATCCTCCAGATTCTTGTTTTAGCACTTTATAAACCAGAGTACTAAAAAAAAAAAAAAAAAAAAACTTTAAATTTGAAAATCTATCATCCAGTAGAAAAGTGAAAGGGGGAAACTATTTTTTTTTTTTTTTTTTGCCTGAAAGACAAAATAAAATATCTATTCTAGCATAATTTTGAATGAAATCTTAAATGAATGAACCGTGTAAATATTCGATTGTCTATATATAATATATTTGTTTTCTTTTTCTAATATATATGTATGTATATTGCGTACACCATATCACTTATTTGTTATAAATATTCTATATAATTTAATAATAAAGTACCTTTTGATTTAAATGCACGAAAAACTAAATTTAAAAACTAAATTCATAATATAAAGTTGCATTCGTTAACAACGTGGCCCACTCTAGCGGCCGAACAGTTCTGCTCTCAAGGCTGGTAGATGGGAAGTGTTGGGTCCGATCTCAGGTCGTGCAAATCGACCTAGCCATTCGGCGTTTCCCGTGGTTTTCTCCAAACTTCGCGTAAATGCGGGCTAGGATCTTTTAGAAAGAAACCCAGGAGAGCCTTCCACTTCCGCCTATCGGCCTAGAACCCTTGCTTAGTTAGTCAGCCTTGAAACCTAGAACCAACCAAGCAACCTTAACAACGTTTACCATAATAATTTCGGAAAATTTCTTTCGCACATTTTCCCTCAATTTAATTTTAAATATTTTTAAACTATTTTTCCTTTATATTGATGATAAAGGGAAACTGACGAGTTCTTTTGGAATATACAGTAGCAAATTTTAAATAAAGTAAATTTGAATGAATTTGAGTTCTATGTATTCAGTTATACACATTAACATTATATTTAAAATCTAGACAAAACTAGTATGTTGTGGCCACCACAAGACTTTCTTCTGTATTTTCTTATACTAATTCACTAAGTGCAAATAATTTATTAAAATTATTATTTATTAAAATTATCTAACAGGATGAATGCAAAGGATTTTCATCCTTAAAAAAGCTAGCACTAAATATCCAAAGAAAGACAATTTTGTTGTTTATAAGCAGTATCTTAAAAATGCGTTTTTATAATGGTTTCCTCAAAGATCAGGTTTCATATAGTTATATGCCATAGAAGTTGAAATATAGTCTTCCCATTATCGAGGAAAATTGCTGTTTAGCAGCGCTTCCTATTGACAGATAAGCATCTAAATTGAATTAGCATAATATCTCATAATGGCCTTCTCACATATCAACTTTTGTTTGATGATACGCAATAGAACCTGAGATATAGCCTTTCCTTCAATTCCGAAAATCGTTGGGTAGCACCACCACCTGTTGATCGGTTGACACCAAAAATTGTATAGGCATCAATTTATGTCAAGATGCATCTACATAGAAATTTATATGTAATTCTGTGCAGTAGTTCCTGAGGTATAGCCTTCCCTTAAACTGCGGAAATCGCTGTATAGCAGCGCCATCTGTTGGCCGATAAGCATTAAAATTGAATCAACGTAATGTCTCATAATGATCTTCTCACATATCAAGTTTTGTTTGATTATACGCAATAGGAAGCATTTTAAATATCTCTTTAAACCATTTTTTAAAACCCTTTCTTTTTTCCTTTATTTAATTAATGAAAGTTAATCTTATAAAAATGAACTTCGAATTTTTTAAAAAAAAAAGACGAAGAAGAAAAGAAAAAAGTTTAAACTTATAGAAATGTTTGTTGAAATTAATCGCTAAAGATACAACGCAAATGAAGAACTCAGGACGGATACCGCGAATTTGCAAATGCAAACTCAGCTTCTTGCTTTAGTCTGCGCACGTGCGCATAAGAAGGGGCAAGCAGGAGCATATGTGTGGGTGCGAACTAAGGTATTGTCGTGTCGGTATGAGTTCACATTCATTCACAGCTGTTCCTGCTGATCAAAGTCCAGAAGGAAAGGTCGCGTGGCTATTGGCTGCGTGATTCACGTGACACAGAGAGTTAATTTTTTACATCACCTGCTGTATGAATTTTATTTCAGATCATCTGTGCTTGAAAAATAACAGCAGAAAGTGCAGGAAAAATTACAACATTTTTTTACAGTGTGTTCCTGTACAGGACGTGACGCTTCAGAATACTTTACAGTGTCCTGTACACGAAACAGAGTAGTATTTACTGTATTTTCAATAAATATCACCCGATAATGAATTTAAAAACATGCATCAGTTTCAAGAAAATAGATGAAAATTTATGGAAGTTAGAGAGTGGGACAGGCAGATAGGCGGATAGACAGACAAACATAAACCATCAACATTTTTCAGCGTTGTTTGAATGTATTAAAAAAAGGAGTGATTGCTTCGGATTTGTTTTTAAATATTTTTTTTTAAATTTTGTTTTATTTTATTATCTAGTTTTGATAAATTTAAGTGCGTATTTACGCGAAAAATATAACTTTATCAAATTAGTTCAAATTTCTTACAGTATCAACATTCAATTTTAGCCTTAAACAATCAAATGCAATTTTAGGATATTCTTGAGCGTTATATTTGTACAAGTAACTTATCAGTGCAAAACAGTTAAATTATGACGACAATTTCAAAAGATAATGCATATTTTCATATTCGCAAGAATAAATCATCATTGTTCGGTGTTTAACTGATTTTAATCCCTTTAGCAGACGGAAATACATAAGCTAGTCAAATGTACAACTATATAGCTGATGAAGAGAGGAAAAAAAAATAAAAATACTGCCTTAAATTATTCGCTGAAAACAGACTGACAGTGTGGACTTTCCAGTTTTGTCTTATAGTCTGTGCATAGAAATAAATTATACTTACCATCAAAATAATAGGATTTAACGGATGAATGTAATATATATATATATATATATATATACACATGTATAAGTTTATTATATTCTTGCATTTTAAGTTTTTATAATATTTTTTTTTTTTTTTTTTTTTTTTTTAATTTGAGACTGTACTAAAAGTATGCTCTATAATTTAAGTGCTATCGAAAAAAGTTTTAAGTTTACGACTTACATTAGGGTACCCCTTAAAATGGGAGAATCTTTTTTTTCTTTTTTTCTTTCTTTTTTTTGAAATTCGAACACGCTTACCTTCTCTTTTTTTTTTTTTTTTTTTTCTGTTTGACAATAAAAACTTTATAGCAAAATATCAACTCTCTGGGATAACGTTAACACAAGTCGAATTAACAGGAAAGTCTTAATATATGTATTAAGAATTTCTCTTCAATTCGGCACGTGTTAACAATATTCCACAGAGCTAATATTTTGCTAAAAATATTTAGGGTCAAATAGAAAAAAAAAATAGATTGTATGAGTATCGGATTTCCAAAATAATAAAGAAAGAAAGAAAAAAAAATCTCCCATTTTATATTACACCCTAAGTTACATATTTCACATGAAATATCTATGTCAATCATGAATATTTTTATTATTTATGGGACAGATCTTTCAGATATGGCTTTGTATAGTAATTTGCTTCTTAAAGAAGGAAAAAATATGTATTTTCCGTAGATTATTGACGCTTTCCAACTGTACTTATTCATTGCATTATTTAACATTCAATGTGCTTTGTTTACGTGATCACACAACGGATAGATGGAAAGATAGAATGACACATAGAGTGATTAAAATTTAACCACCCTTAAACATTGTTGGGAAATGTTATAAACACTTAACACAAACGGAAATGCAACTAAACTATATATAAATGTAGCACTTAATAGGTCTGTATAATTTAGTGTATCCATGTAAATCTTAATGATAAACATATTATAAATTCACCCCTATAATCCTTGGTGCACGGTTTACTCAAACTATTTATGTAGAAAAACAGGAGGAATCTTCCTTGATAGTATGCGTTACTTGAATAATTCAGTACGTTGACTTGCAAATTAATTTGCTTTAATAACAATACTTGAACTATACATAATAAACAAAAGTACATCGAAAACAAAAAGTAACTAAGTTAAAGTATCAATAAATGCGTCAATTAGGCATTCATTTCTATCACCGAATCCTTGGAGCTCCTGCTCTCAGCAATTTTCCTCTTCACGTTCTATCTGCACTCCCTCACTCTATGGCTCCCTGCGATTCAATAGCGGCTGTCCAGACGCGAACTTGAACAATAGAAACACCGTACAAGGCATAGTTACCCTCTTCTCCGCTTGGTGCGCTAGTTAGGCGTCTCATAGTTACGATATGTACTTACTTGCACAATTTAGCGAATTATTTTTATTACAACTGTCTTGTAATGCACAAAACTGTTAGTTATACATGCAGAATGTTTTAAGAAGACTATTTGTAGATGAATAATTATTTATTTCTACATTTATTCCAAAAAGTTCAGCTATTTAAAATTTTTCTACTAAAAATGTTTTAACAAATTTAAAATAAATTAAAAAATATATATATATACACTGCATTTCTTTTTTATAAAAAAAAAAGTCACTAATTATAGACATAAAAATAAATCTCTTTGAAATAAGCCAAATAATAATAATAATAAAGATAACAGGGAACTGTATATAAGGAATATTTACGTATTGTGCTTGAAAAAACAAATCCATATTCGAAATCATTTTAAGTATTTATTACATTAGTATCTGAAATAATTTTTATTTATTTTATTTTATTTTATTTTTTAATAATATCTACGTTTTGTAATATTATTAAAAAATAAAATAAAATTTTTAATAATATCTACTACACATTAAATTTTTTCTTTATGTAAATTTTTAACTTAAAAAAAAAAATAATAATTGTCTTAGAATTATATGTAGATATTTTTTATTATACATATGCAGTAAAATTCACTAATAATTATCATATTGACATCGTTTGAAAATTATTTAAAAATAAATAAATAAATAAATAAATAAATATTTAAAAATTTTGGGGGGAAAAGTTTTGATACTCCCTGCTAATTAATTCTTAATTTTTTCCCTTATCTTTTTGCTCCATTTCAGGCCGATATGTTCTGTTCTCTGAGCTGGTAGAGGGGAGATGCCGGGTTCAAAGCCATGTTGCGATCGTCGATCCAGCCATTCTGATTTATTCGCGATCTTTTCCAATGCTTGCATAAATACGGGATAGAAAAAAAATTATATTTATATTATCCCTACTAGTTAAAGCAGTTATTTTTTTTTTCAATATCTACGCTTTGTACTCACACTAAAAATTTCCTTTAAAAAAATTATAATTTATGTTTCTTGCTTTTTCTTTCTTTCTTTCTTTTGCTTTTTGATTGCTGTTTTACACATACACACATACATGTAATCCTTATACATCTACAATGAAATATAGTAATCAGATAAAATATTTAAATGCTATTGTGTTCACTCGGACACATACACATATCTTTATAAAAACAGAAAAATGAATTTAGGAAGCCACAAAACATATAAATATACCAAAAACCTACAGTGATTTTTTCTTTTTTTTTCATGGGTTCAATATTTCCCTTACATAGTATATGTTTGAAATTAAAAATGAATTGAGGCGATCTTGAAACGTATAGATATACCAATGCACATAGTTGGACTTTCTTTATAAATAAAAGCATTTTCTAACATAGTTTTATTTAACTTTTTTAACTTCTAAACATATACTAGAATGATAAATCTTTATTTGGGAATAACAACCCTAAAATAGTACACAAATGAAAAAAGGCAAATTATGGACATTATAATAATTTTAACTTTTCGTACATACATATTTGATGAAAATATTGTAATCACATCAAAAATCCAAATTTGAAATTTTAAGGTTTCTGTATGATTGGCATTGCAATGAAACAATATTACGCATATTAAAATTTTACTAGGACTATTTAAATTAAATAAAATTTTTAATTTTTAAAATTTTAAAAATGTTTCCTACTGATAATTTTTTCTTTACTTTCTTCGGTTTTAAAGTATTGCAATTTAAAATTATGTGGTTGTGTGGCTTAAGGCTGATTAATACACTTGGGTCCTAGGCATTCGTGGTTGTCTTTGTAAGGAGGGGGGGGGACTCAGCCCCGTATTTATGTTAGTTTTGGAGAAAACCACAGCAAACTCCTAACGGGTACTGGGGAAACTGAAACCTGGGTCGAACTCCGCACATCCGAACTACCACAATTTATAATATAATCTAAGTATGATGTATTCATCAATAAGTTTTTTTTTTTTTTTTTTTTAATGTTTGAATGTTAAATATTAGAATAAAATTTCAGCATTCAAACATTTAATTACATTAAAAAAAAAAATCTTTTATTTTTTTTTTATGTTTGAATGATAAATATTAGAATAAAATTTCAGCATTCAAACATTTAATTCCATAAAAAAAAAAAAAAAAAAAAAAAAAAAAAAGAATACGTTTAGAATATATTGTTAAAAACTGTAATTATGTAAAATCCAGTGAAAAAAAATTATCAATTAATAAGCAGGCAGCACTCAAATAAATAAATAAATAAATACATAAAATAAAATAAAATAAATAAATAAAATAATAGTAGTAATAATAATAATAATTTATATATGTCTCTATATATATACATATATAATTTTTTATTTAGATAGTTTTCAAGAAATTTTCATATACTTATGCAAATTTTCATAACTGTAATGCCGTAAATAGCAAACATATACATTTAAAACATTTACTATCACCATAAAATTGTGTCAGATGTTTCAAGATTCTCATATTTTGACACGATTTAAAAAAAATTCTCTTGCTTTTACAGAAAAATACTAAAATGCACTCTACTTCATCATTAAATATAGATATAGTACTTTCGAATTTAATTCGTTTATTATAAAGGAATGGTTCTAAAAAAATATTATTAGGCATTAGTATTTTAAATCATCATTAAAGGCCGCGAATATCATGATGAATAAACGATCTTGTTATTGTGTTTTTTATGATGAAAACATTCTGACAAACATGTATTCATCACATGTATTCTACATGCATTGATATAATTACTATGCCCTTTCAAAAAAATTTTCAACATTTTAATGAGATTCTAGTGTGAACTGCAAATGCATATATAAAATGTTGTTCTTATGACCGGACCTTTTCATTACCTATGAAGAAACGATTTTTTTTATTATATTTTTTGTGGTGAAAACATTCTGACAAACAAACATATAATTCTACATGCACTGATAAATTATTATGCATAGTCAAAAAAATATTTTCGGCATTTTAATGAGTTTACAGCGTTAATTACAAATGCTTCTATATAATGTTATTCCTACGGCTGGACCTTTAAATCAGAGAAAATTGAGACTTGTATACAGCGTCAAATGCTGGGTAGCGGTAACAAATGTAAGTTCTCGCTGTACAGTCTTTTCGCCTTGTCCGGACAGCCGCTATTTAATCGCAGGCAGCCATGCTCACTCAGAGAGATTTTGACATTCTATATCTAGTCTCCTCCTCAGAGTGAAGAATTTCACCTAATGCTGTTTATTCTATCACTCATAACTCTTTAAATTTACTCGATATTTGTGTGGAGTTTTCACATACGTTGCTCAATATATTTGGCTATTAAATAATGCAAATGAAATTTTGTAAAAGCTAGCGCATTCGTAGATAAAAATTAGTTAGTAAAATTGCTCATATATTGTAAGATAGTTAACATTTTTGCATTCTGATTACAGTATGTTGTATCTAATGAAGTATGCCAAATTTTGTGAAAATGACTTTGCTCTGGGTCTAATACCCTACGTGTTATAATTAAAAAAAGTGTTTCTTTTTTTCTTTTTTTTCGGTGGTTAATAAAAATAACGTTATATCTCCATGAATACATGTGTTAGCTTCTTAAACATTTATACAAATAATGAGGAAATTCCTCTTAATCACAAGCTACAGCCAGAATACATTTCAAGTATTACTTTTTACAGGGTGATCCAAAACGTTTTGAATTTTTTTTATTTTTACTGGTCCCCTTTTCCTTTTTAGGACACAACTTTTGATGAAATATGTGAGGTATAATGCATGTGTTCTTTACGCTTCCAAAGTTTCTAGATGATTCCCAAAGAACTTTTCTAAATATTTGACAAAATTCGAAAGTGTTCAAGTATTTATTGGTAGGCAGTGTATGCGTGGAACATTTCTGTTTTTCTCCATCAAGGCAAAATTTCCCCTTGTCCGTAAAAACGTATCTTGAATTTCTGCTTCGTTGATAGTATTAGTGACTTTGCTGTAGAAAATACCTCCTGCTGCGATTGTGTGTGAAAATCTTATTCTACATCAAGCCGTACCTCATTCTTCGGATGCTTTTAGCTGGTAGTCGTTCCTCCTCATTTTCAAAGTCTTCAAAAAATGTATGTCTGGAAGTAAAAAAAAAAAAAAAAAAAAAAAAAAAAAAAACAATAATATATTCGCACGCACGCTCAAAATAACTAAATAAGTAAAATAAATAAATTAAAAATAAAAATAAAACAGTAATTTTTACTCCATGGACACTGCTTTTATGTATAGGCAAGTCATAAAAGCAATTCAAAACAATCACACACACACACAAAAGTTTATCTAAGCTTCTGTTCTTTCTTTACAAAAAAAAAAAAAAAAAAAAAAAAAAAAACTCATCATAAACAATACCATTTTCGTTTTAGCAAAAAAAAAAAAAAAAAAAAAGCATTTCTTTTTTACTCTCTTTTCAATATGAATTCCTTTTATATAAAAATACAAGAACGTAAAATCACGCTATTCGTATAAATTATTAACGTTTTCCAACACTACGCATTCGTTGCATCGTTTAATACAAAATGTACATTGCCTGCAAGATCACACAACAGACAGATAGAAGTGAAATGCAAACAAACTAATTGAATTCATAATCACTCTTAAATATTGTTGGGGGAAAAAAAATGCTTAGCATAAACATAAATGCAATTTCAGAAATTTCCAATTGTAGCCCTTAATCTAACAGAATATTTTTTTGGTCCGATAAATTTAAATACTAATCATTACTATATTATCTACAAAGCTTCTTATGCAAATGAATGATAAATGTCGATTTCATTAAGATTTGTACAAAATAAAAACATTTACCCTATTTCGAATCGGGAACATTTCGTAGTGAAATTGAATAACGCATATTAGTTTCAAGAAATTCCGAGAATATTTAGTCAGAGAGGTGACAGACAGACGGACAGGATAACAGGCATGTAGACGAATTCGTATCAGAATCACTCTTAAACATCGGCAGAAAGTGTTAAATACGATTAATGTAAACAAAAATTCAGTTCCATTAATTTCCAATTATAGTTATTAATGTAAAATATTATTTTTATATGGCTCTCTAAATCTTAATGATAATCATACCACATTCTATAGAAAATATTTTCTTGTGCATATGTATTGTTAATGTCAACTGCATTATGATTTGCGTGAAATAAAAGAGTTAAAATAATGTGATTTTTAGAAATATCTTTCATAGGTCTCAATACTTTGAAAATCTTTAGAGTGTCCCTGTGAACAAACTAGGGGTGGTATTTACTCTATTTTCAATAGGGAATATCCCATAGTGAACTTGAGCAACATGCTTCAATTTGAAGCAAATCCATGAATATTGACAGGAATTCGTCTGTCTATCTGTTCCGAGCTCGCACAGATAAAGAGACAGGCAAACCGAAACTATGAAAACTTTTCAACTTCGTTGGAAAATGCTAAAAATCACATTTTAAATATTTTTACTCTCCAAATGAAAACATAAAAGTATATTCTTTGCAACTGAAATAATTAAGTCTTTCACACAACCCCAAAATAGTAAATTTTTGAGTAGTTAGGACGATAAATAATAAGATATGATAGAGAAATAACTTAACATCAAGTATGGACAGACATTTATTCCAATAGGCAATGACACGTTCTTGATCATCAACTTCCCATAAAGAAAAGCATCTAAACTTTTATGGCTTACATCTGTGTCTAATATGAATTGCTTGTCGGGATGTGTATACGACAGATTGGGCGAAGATTTTCAAGCCTCTTTAAATCTCTTGAATGCATTGACACATTCTTCTGTCCGCGGGAACTTTTGTTAGGCTTCCGTCAGCTTGTGGAGAGGTCTAGCAATACGTGAAAAATCCTTCGCGAACTTCCTGTAGCATATGCATAATCCCAGGAAACTTCGTAATTGATGCGAATTTCAAGGTGATTCCAGTTCTTGACAGCAGACATCTTCTCTGGATCAGTTCCTACACCTTCCACTGAGATTATGTTGTCGCGATAACGTACATCATGACGGAACAAGTTACGCTTGCTGTGATTCAATTTGAGGTTAGCCATTCTGAGTGTTTCCAGCAAACTTCGAATATTTCTCAAGTGTTTTTATAAGTTCTCCCCACAATAATAACATCGTCAAGATACACAAGACAGGTTTCGTATGAAAGTCCTTTTAAGACTGTCTATATCAGGCGTTGAAAATTTGCAGATGCGTTACATAATTCAAATGGCGTAATGTTGAATTACCACAGTTCTTGTCCCGTAGTGAATGTACTATTCTAATGGTCGTCAGGATGTGATTCTAGTTGCTCTCCAGACCTAAAGTTGAGAACCACTGATTGTCAAAAAGTATGTTCAATGTTTCGTTAATTCGAGGAAGTGCGTAACTATCTTTTTTCGTGATGTTAATTAAAGAATAATAATCCACACAGAATCTCGCTGAACCACCATTCTTTCGCATAAAAACTGTGGAAAGGGCCCAAGAACTCGTAGATTATTCAATGAATTCATTACGCTGCATCTCAATTAGTAGCTTAGCCACCTCTTCCTGCTTAGCAGATGGTAATCTATTTAGATGTTGTTTAATGGGAGAATAATTTCCTGTGACGATTTTATGCTGGGTAATATTTACTCTTCCGACGTCTTTATTTTGTCGAGAAAACAGGTCTCTAAATTCATAAATTATCTTTTCTGCAGCACATCTCTGTTCAATTCCTAACTCTACATTATTGAATAATTCCGTTGTTAAAATCTCAGACGACTTAGCCTCGGTTGATTGTGTATGCTGGTTAATGCATGTCACCGGAGTTCAGGGGTGGTCCACCCACTCTTTCTTCACTATACTTACTTTATCGCTTATGTTGAAGACTCTTTGAAAAGTCAACCAGAGATGAAGTTATCAGACTTCTTTTCAGGCTGTTGTATCTTTTCGGAATTCAATCAGTCCAATAGCAGAAATGCTGTTATAAAGAAGGAGTCTCGGAAAATATTGTCTGGAATTTCGGATTGCGCTTTTTTCTGACATATTTATTGAAACTCCAGATTTTCAGCATTAAAAATAACTATGTCTTCTGAATTGAAATATTTCATTATTCTTGAAAACAAATTAACTATTACATTTCATGACGAAATCAAGTCTCGGAATTGTAGGATAACTTACACCTGCTACATATCCCACATGTTGGTAATTGGCATTTCCAAATGTAATGGTCAGTTTCATTTTTCTATGAATTCTCATTTCGTGACCAGTCACAGTCTGGGGTTTAATGCAAAACGGCTTCCAGATAATCTTCCCTTTAAAATTTTGAGCCATATGACAGGAAGTGTTATTAACTGGTTTATAAGCATAAAGTCTGTAATCGCCGTCACTCATCGAAGAAACATGAAATACTGAAAATTGGGACAGTCTAAATTCGGGCAACCTCCGCCCGTCGTGATTACCTCTTCTTACAATTTTTTTTTTTTTTATTAAAATCACACAATTAACTGTGGAAGAAAATCATATTTATTGAAATTTTTATTTTTCCGACTGAGTGAAAATAATGCCTGGACCGGGAATCGAACCCCGGATCTTTGACTTACAAGGTCAATGCTCTACCACTGAGCTATCCAGGCCGACATCCCGGTCTGCATTACTCACTCAGACAACCTTTTAGGCAGAAATGATAGACCAGAGATGTTTCTGCCTAAAAGGTTGTCTGAGTGAGTAATGCAGACCGGGATGTCGGCCTGGATAGCTCAGTGGTAGAGCATTGACCTTGTAAGTCAAAGATCCGGGGTTCGATTCCCGGTCCAGGCATTATTTTCACTCAGTCGGAAAAATAAAAATTTCAATAAATACCTCTTCTTAGTTTACTTGCGGTGTCAGTGAGAACTGGGTATTTTTATTAGTTTATCGCATTGGGTAGTTTATCTTGACATATCTATCTCTTCCACAGCTCCAACACTTAATCATTGGATTCTTATCTTCTTCCCTACTCTCGAGTCTGAGTAACCTCCTTGTGAGGTCTGCAATATATAGATACATATATATATATATATATTTCATTTTATCCAGATCAGCTTGGGAATCATCTAGATAGACTGCTCTCATGGTGTGGTTGTATTTACGGGAGGCTTGCTGGGATGCCTCAATATTCAGTTCAAACACAAAAGCTGATTCAACATTCTTGTCATTGGCAAGTGTAAGGGCTTTTTGAGTCTCTGGATCTCGCGCGACATCTATGAAACATGGGAGAGCGAAATTATCACGAGTTTCAGCGTAGCAGTCCGAGAAAACTAAATGTGATAGTCTCAGAATTTGTGATGCCAATTCTTGTAAACTTTTACCCGTTTTCTGATAATTGTTTAATTGGAGACGAAAATATTATTTTGAACATTTTACATCAAAACGCAGCTTCAGCGCTCATGTCAGAGCCTCAAAATCGTACCGCTGTTTCTTTGAGCCAAGGTCACCAAAAAAGTCACCAGGAACGATAAATTAGCCAAATTTGTCGCCAAGCCATTACCTGCATTGGTGAAGCATTTTAACGGGTTTTTAAAAGAAGATGATCTATTTTAACGCAAAAGCAATCTAGAAATGAAAAGAATTAATATTGTTAACCTGATTAAGCCTCTGTGAAAGAAATTACATATACATAACTACTATTATTTGCAATTTTGCAACATAATATATATATATATATATATATATATATATATATATATAATAGAATTTACAAATAATAGTAATATATATATATATTATGTAAAGGTATACATGTTGTATATAATGATTAAATCTTAATTATCATCATATTGTCTAATATCTGAATTTTAAAATGAATGTTAAAAAATATTCTAAAGTAGATTAAAAAAGTTCCTTCACATTTATATATTTTTTCATATTATTGTAAATAAGTAAAAATTATGCAAAAATTTAACTTTTATTCCTTTATATAGATTTGTTTCTATTAACCTAAAGATAATGTTTTGATACATAAGTAAAAAATTATATGAAGTTAAGTTATTTCTCAATTTTATCATGAATCTACATTTTTGAAAGAAACTGTTTAGTTAACATTTTATAAAATAGTTAAATAACAACAATCTAAATCTAAAAATTAGATAAAAATATGAAAATTAGCAAAATAGGATGGTAATGTTCGATTTTTAGATTGAATAAAATTATGTTTATTTATTTATTTAATTATTTTTTAATTTATCTTTTTTTCCTTCATACCATGACATTCTTTAAAAATCTTTTAAATATATAAAATAAAGGAGATATTCATTATAAAATTCATTTGTCAATTTCATGTACAGTGATAATTATTAATGACTGATAAAAATAGTGACTAATTTTTATACTTTCTAGTAAAACGTTTAGTCGTATAAATAAGTTAATTTTTTTAAAATAAATTATGTTAAACTTTTCCATTGAAATTTTAGAAATGACATTTCTTCAACACATAAATAAATTATTATTAAAAAAAATCAAACGTGCTGAGAAGTACAATAGTTTTAATTATAAAGTATGTAAATTCAGTAAATCAATTTAATAGTAGACGTTATTTTTAAAAATGCCTAAATTAATAAATGGATATTATGTACATTGTAAAGCTTACATATTAATTTAGCCATAAATAAAATAAATTATTTTTAACTAAAAATAGTCTTATTATTAATTATTATTATAATTATTTACACATACAAAGTAAAGAAACTTTTCCATCTTCTTGAAGATTCTTAGAAATTGATAAAATGTTCTATTTTTTTTCCGTTTTCTGTCATATTGATCGGTTTTAAGACAACCTTTAAATATCTTTAAGCAGAATGTGAACATGCATTTACATATAAAAGAACCGTCTTTGTCGTAGAAGTAAAAAAGAAAATTGTTCCTGTTCAACAAGCAGAACATAAAAGCAAGCGAATAATAATAATAATAAAAAAAATATAATTATGAGATAAATTTGCATTGTAGACAAAGACGAATCTTTAATCTTCGCATTAATCTTGTTAAATCTCGGAGTTTTTCGTTTAGAATAGAAAGTATCCTCATAAATATTGATGTTCAGTTAATTAAAAGATTTAGTTTGAGGAAATGTAGAAAGTAAACGATATCACGATTTTTTACGTTGAACTCATTTACACGAAATATCTAATGCCTATCTATTATATTAGACTATTTTTATATTAAAGGGAAAAATAAATTACACTTTTAAAGATAGGCCTCTGTGCTTAAAATATTACGAAATTGTTTATAGATGTAAAAATTATAAATTAATATATATATATATATATATATATATAATAATTACCAGTAATTAATCTTATAATATAAAGCAGATAATTGAGATCAGAAACTACTTTTCAATTAACTTATAATCGGTGTACTAAATTAAGCAAATTTATAAATTATCTGTTATTTAGACATAATGAAAATGTTCTCATGTCATTTTTATATGGAAGAATAGGAAGTATCATCATAAATATTGATGCTTAATTAATTAAAATATTTAGTTTGACGAAATGGAGAATGTAAACAATATTACATTTTTTTTTTTTTTTTTTTTTTTTTTACGTTGGGTACAATTACATATACTTTTTTCTTATTCAAAACAGGTGACAGTCCGAAAAGAAACACAATTATTCTGTTAGTGATACATACAAAATGATAAAGATTAATAATAATATGAATGATCTTTCTAGATTAGGTTACATCAAAACAAATGTTATCTATCTTCATTAAAATTTTACAGAATTTTATTTTTTCTTTCTTTTTTCAATAATTTAATTAAAGAGGATAATTTTACAGTTTAGATGAAATGTTTTGATAAAATGGTATGTGAAATGTGTTTAGAAATTTAAAAATATTGTACAATACTTTATATACATCATGTACCTTAAAAATGTAGTTCAACGATACACATCATTGAAATATGATTGGTTAGATTTATATATCTTTTTCTTTAAATCAATAATTGGACGATATGAATATTGTAAGATAAAGTATTAACTGAACCACAAACAAAATGAATTACTTTTTCCCAAAAAACAATTTTTTTTTCTATTATTTACACATACAATGCAAATAATAACTCCTACCTTGTTACAGATTCTTAGAAAATGTTAAAATGTTTTATTTCCTTACTTATGTTTGTGCGAGTGCATGTTATATTGATCGCTTTAAGAAAAGGCTTAAAAATCATTGAGCAGCATGTGAACATCCATTTGCATATAAAAGAATCGTTTTTGCAATAAAAGTAGAAAAAGAGAATGTACAACAAGCAAAACATTAATGCAACCTCATAGCAAGACAAGAACAAAAAATCATGCTTTCTGCATTTATTATTATTAACATTTTCCTACTCTATGTGCGTGTTGTATCGTATAAGTTTCAATGTTCTTTGCTTACGTTATCACACAACGGACAGACAGAAAGAATGAAATGCATACAGATAGACTCATTGAATTCATATTCACTCTTAAACGTTAATGGAAAATGTTAAAAATGCTTAACGTAAAAGAAAATTCAGCTGTGCGATTCTAATTGCAGTCCTTAGTGTATCTGAATACTTTATTTTAGCCTTGTAAATCTGAAGGTGTTAACATATGAAGGTGTAAGCATATTCTGTTCTATACAAAATACTATTTTAGCATAGTAACAATAATTGTCAATTTTTTTTTATGATTTTTACAGTAGAAAGTTATTTAAATGGGATTTATTTAAATTTCGCCTTGAAGCGCAATATATCGGCATTTTTGAGTGTCCCTGTACACAAACCCGTTATACAGGTTCTATTAATGTCAATTTAAACAGGAAACATGCCATAGTAAACATGAATAGCATACATCATTTTTTAAAAATTCTGAAAATATTTACGGACGCTGGAGATGGGCAGACTGACGGATCAACAGATGGACAGTCGAACAGACAGATATGAAAATTCAAAACATATTCACACTTAAAAATTGTAAAAAAGTGTTAAAATCTCTTAATGTAAACGAAAAGGCGATTCAAGCAAGTATCCCATAATATCCTTTAATGTAACTAAATACTATTGTGTGGCCCTGTAAATCTTAAGGCTAATCATACAATATTGCATAGAAAGAATTATTTTGTGCATATGAATTGACATATTTTAATTTCATTAAGATTTATGCAAAGTAAAGTTATTAAAATTTGATTTAGAGAAATACCTCTCATAGAACGCAATGCGATGGAATACTTTCGGGAGTCCCTGTACACGATGGTGTTTACTCCATTTTCTAAAGAAAATAATTGATAGTGAACTTGAATAACATATTTCAGTTTTTTTAATATTTGTGCAAAATAATGGTATGAAAATATGGTTTATAGAGATGCCTCTCTTTCACTGTTAAAAATGGTTTCTTAAAAATGAGCTAAATTGTCTCAAAATAGCTCCTAAACAATATATACTTAAATTTTAAAACCCATGTACTCATTTTTGAGTATATTGACATGTGAAACATGGGGATATTTGGATTCTTATTGGTCAACCACATTTTTCAGCATGTCAATAAACTCAAAAAGGAGCACATGTTTTCTCAAATTTAAGTATATATTGTTTCGGAGCTATTTTGAGACAATTTAGCTCATTTTTAAAAAAACGTTTTTAACAGTGTTGGACACAAAGCTTTGTAATAATTTCGAGTTTCCCTATACACAAACCAGTAGAGGTATTCATTCTATTTTCAATCGGAGACATCCGATATTGAACTTGAATAACATATATCAGTTTCAAAAAAGTGGTTGAATATTTACGGGAGTTAGATCACGGACAGACAGACAGGTGGACAGACGAACATGCAAATTGAAGTCATTAACACTTCTTAACCTTGTTGGAAAGTATTAAGAAGAATGAGAAAAGCTAGCTATGGTATTAACTTGCATTGTAGGCAAAAAAAGAAACATTAATCTTCACATCTTGTTAAATATCAAAGTTTATTTCATTTTATTTTATTTATTTATTAATTTATATTTTATTTAGAGTAAGAAGTATCTTCAGAAACACTGATGTTAATTAAAATATTTAAATTGAGGAAATGCAGAAAGTAAACGATATTACGATTTTTTGCGTTGAGTACATTTACATGAAATTTTTAATGACTATCTACAGGGTGCGGCAGCTATTTGAGAACAAAGTATTGTCCGTAAAAAAGGGAGCAAACACTATAGATATATCATTTAATGAACATGGAATGGTGTGTACACAAGAAGTAGGACCTAATGCACGACACCATTCAATAAATCCAACATCAGCTGCAACAACAACCTCAACACGCTGTTGAAACCGTCCGCAGGCAGAAATGAGGTGGACACTGGGAATATTTGTCATGGCATCCACAATAGCTGTCTGGAGACACCAACGGTGTTATGTGGGTACTTATTAGAGACCCTTTCAACAACGCCCCAAGCGTAATAGTCCAAAGAGTTAACATCAGGTGAGCTAGGGGGCCACATGCGTGGAGTGATGTGATCATGAAAATTGTTTACCATCTACTCTTGTGTTGAATGGGCCATATCGGCTGGTGCAAAGTCCTGCTGAAAAGCATGTGGCCTGCCACGGGCTAGAAAAATAATCCAGCGCTTCACTACCGTGTTCAACACATCGGTATAAGTAACTGTGTTGATTCAGGCACGTCGTAAAAAGAAATGTGGAGGCATGACGTCACCTTCATTCCTCACGATCCCTAAGACCATAACAGACTCAGGAAATATAGTGTGCATGACAGTGAGAATTTCCTCCTGTCTTTAACACAGCCAAAGAATATTTATCCGGTTGATTTTCTGGTCCTGGACGAAGTTTTTCTTGTCCGAAAAAAACCAGTGTGTTTCTGTCTGTTCCTGATGTTTCAGCTTCTTTAAGAGGCTCTTTGATCTGATTACTCTATTCTTTCTGGTTTTTCGGACATGAACTGTCCTCTCCGCATTACATACGACTTGTAACAGAGGTCTTCATTAACCACACGTGGAATTGTGACCTCGCTGACCCGCAGATTTCAGCTGAGTATCCCTATGGACTTTCCACGGTCCTCGTCGATGGCAGCTTGAACAGAATTGATGAATTCAGATGTCCTGGGAATGTCTGAGACCTGGCAATGATGTTTCCTGTGCAAAACACTTGTCACATTAGCATTGGCAACACTAAGTTCTCTCTGAACTCTGAAAACGAATGATCTGGCGACTTTCAGAAATGCAGCTATTTCAGAAACGGAGTATCCTGCAGCCAAGGAGACGTTAACAGCGTGCTTTTTCCTTTCCTGAGTTAGAATAGGTTCTGCCATGTTTATCTGTAACAAAAATGATTGTTTAAAAATGATATACAGGGCATTGTATCACTTATAACGTGTGTTCTCAAATAGCTGCCGCACCCTGTATATACATACCTTCCGAGATAATAATGAATATTCCATTGGTCTGTTAGTCCCCGCCTATTTTTCACAGTAGTCTTTTGTTAGAGTATTTTTCTTCTTATTTAATCGTAATTACATTTGAAGAAATTTACGTTAAAATAAAGTGGTGTTGAAAAAACGTCTATATATTAGAAAATTTAATATTAAAAAAATATATTGATTATAATTTTAAAAGTAGAATTACTTCTCCCAAATTTAAAAATGTTTATAGATGTACATAAGTAAATGTAAACTTACTTTTTTTTATAAATTAGCTCTAATACATTTGATAAATTAAACTGGATAATTAAAATAACAAACTAAGTTGAAATTAACTGAAAATGTTTATAGATGTAAAATTGCAAGTGAAAACTTAGATACAAATGATTTAATTTTAACGCAATGAATGATTTAATTTTAAATGATTTATTTTTTTTGTTTTAAAAAATTAAAACAAACAAATAAAATGATGCACAACTTTTAATTACGGGAAAATACTTATAAATGTAATTAAGTAAATGAAAAATAGAGGTAGAATTATGTGTCCCTTTTTCAGGAAAATTTCAGGGATGAGGAATTTTGGTCATTTACCACTATATCCAATGAAAGATATAAAAATTAAATTGTATGATGAATTATGTATAAAAATAGTGGTAGGAAAAAAGGGAGAAATGTTTCATCTCTTCTTCAAAAAAAGGCAGTAACTTTGAACTCTGATGTAAACTTACATGTATATTACGTTACTGAGCTGTAGTAAATTTAGCTTTTTTGAGTCCGTGACGCTTGATTTTAGATAGGAGACTATATGGTCCAGTATTTTATGAAGAGTTATTACCATCCAAGATATATATCCATATTATTCTAAAAGACATCGTAACAAACATTTTAGAATCTACATCATAATGATCAATAAAAACAATGTATTTTCAACAAGATTGAGTACATAAGGTCTAGAGAGCAAGTGCAAAGTTCTTGAGTGGCATCAGCTCTTACCACCTAAATTAAAAGGGAACAATCAGACAGAATTTCTTAGTACGAAAGATGACAACCATTTTTGGGGATAATGAAGGTGAATTTTCTCGTTTTTTGTGGTAATAAAAGCCAATGCAACTCAAATGATTGGCACTTGCTCTCTGGGGTTATGTGAGATACCCATATCTCTACGCCAGTCACAATTTGAACAAGAAAGGCCTTGGTGAACTGGCTTACTGAATTGGTGGCAGAAGACTCTAAAATGGGAATTTTGAAGCTTAGACAAATGTTTACGACATTTGTTTGAATAAACGAAGTAAATATATAGATGACATGCCTGGTAACATTTATACTTTATTCCGGAGTATAGTTAGCCCCGCCCGTTTTTTACACCAGTATATTTTAAAAGCATATTTCTTCTTATTTCATCGTAAATACATATTAACCCCTTAACGCGCGCTGTCCTCGCTGCGACGACGCAAAATTTAAGATCCAGCTGCAAAAATTCATCCCTGAAATTTTTTAGCAAAAATTCACGTTTATAACATATCAGAAGAGGCCGGTTTTTTATACCTTAAAATGTAACATTTCTTTTAGTTTAATTTAGTTCATGAATTCCGGTGGCAGTATAGTTTAAATGTTGCAAATTGTCTTGCGCCGCAAAGGGTTAAAGAAAATTTCTCTAAAATCATACTAGTGTGGGAAAATGGGTGGGTCTAACAGTACTCCGGAATACATTTTCATACTTGCCAATATCCTCATTAATATTCCGTAGTAGTGCTAGTCCCGCCCTTTTCCTCACACCAGTAAATTAGTAGAGTAAAATTCTCCAAATGCAATTACTATTAAATAAGACGAAAAATACTATGAAAAAAAAATACTGGTGTAAAACAGAAGGCGGGGCTAATGATACTACGGAATATTAATTAGGATGTTAGCAAGTACGAAATATAAATGTTACAAAGTATGAGGTATGAGAGTAGAACTGTTCTCTATAATAAATGTTGCGTTATATATATATATATATAGCTAAACGGTCTTTACATTCTTAATGACTCTCGTATATATTAGAATTTTAATGGCTTACTTTTACAAGGAAATATTTTTTAAATATTTAAAATACTGTACTTATCACAGTTTTATTAATGACATAAAAATATTAAATTTATAATAACACTGATATATGAAACCTTTCCTTTTAAAAGTAAATATATACATACGCACATAATAAAATAAAATAAAATAAAGAAAAATAAAATAAAGAAAAATACATTTTTCTACATTTCTTTTTTAAGCGAATTAAATATTAAAACTTATTTTACTGAAAAGAATAAATTTTCTTTCGTTCGAGATGCAGAATTTGAAACATTTCCTTTACAAACTCTACGATCTTCTTCAAAAAATATTTAAGAGTTTTAGTAGACGCATCTTGCAGTCCCTTTTCCAATTTCCTTGACATAAAAAAGCGACATTTTCGGTGGGTGCACGACTGTAACAAACGTCTTTTTTTTTTTTCTTTTTTTTTTCCCATACAACTATTTCCAAGCAAAACAACTTATAATATATTTACACAGGTAAATCTGCATTTTATCTCCATAAATAAGATACAAATTTTAATTTACAATAATAGTGTTACGATAAGAATATAAAAAAAGTCGCCTGTGGCGTGTGTGTGGACCCACCAGCGTAAATGTAAATTTGCACGAAAAATACTGTTCGAAATTTATCAGCGTACTATCATGAAAACCATGATAACCAAGGACGCCGTAAATTTACGCGAGAAGGAGTTCGAAACATCCTTGACTAGAATTTACTTATCTAAATATAATGGAAAATCAAATAATCCGATTCACACCATCAAAAATATTTAAAAATGTATTACAGAATTTTCAAAAAGATAATACAGTACCTGAAAAGTTTGTTATAGTGATTTCAGTGTGGATAATAAACCTTACAAATATATACATCTGTATGAATAAAGAGAAGTGTCTGTATGTGACTGTCTGCTCTCTGGTACGCGCGCTATTGATTGCAGAGCTTCCAAATTTGGCATATAGGTACCTGGGACCCTGCAGGTGTGCACCTCATCGATATTTTTTCGAATCTGAATTTTTTAAATTAATGTTTTTTCGATTTTAAATATTGGCTTTAATGCTTCATTTTTCATAAATTTAATTCTTTGATTGTAATCGTCTGCGTATTTTGCAACAGTTATTTCACTATTTATTTTTTATTTAATACATTCATTTGAAGGTGAAATTCTTTTTTTTTTTTTTTTTTTTTTTTTTTTTTAATTATTATACTTATTGAAAATTAAATGGTAATGCAATATAAATAAATTGTTATATTTATGTATAATTTTTATAGTATAACAACTTTTTATTTTTCATTTTAAATTAATTCCTTTTAAATAATTTTTATTTATTTTGTGGGGGGGGGGAATGGTGGTATATAGTGGGAAAGGATTAAACTGATTAAAATTTATTTGTTTTTCATGTAATTTAATTCCTTTTAAAAGAAAATCTACTTTTTATTTTATTTTGTTACACTGGTCGGAATCAAATCGTAATACAGTGTAAATAACTGGGGCTATAAAACACATGGTTCAAAAACAAAAACATATAATAGATGCTGAGATACAGTCATCTTTAAAATCGTAGTTCTTAAATAACAGAAGATCCACATGTCGTCGATAAATACCCAGATTGAAGTGCCCGGGAAAGACCTTTTTCCAGACAGTTGGAACCTGGACCCACCCCCCTCCCCGATGTGGCACGGGCTGGAAAAAGAGCTGCTGTAGGCAGCGGGTATTCGAAGCAAGGTCTAGAGCAATTTCAATGTTTATTTATTTATTTATGTATAAATTATTATTTTTTTTATTAAGTTTTTATTTATAATGTGATGTAAAAAATAAATACTGATCCAATTCTTTTGAAAATTCATTTAAATATAGTGACCAGCGAAGCGGGCATAGCCTGCTAGTAAATAAATAAATAAAAAATCTTTAGAAGCGGGGAAATGTTAAATTAATTGCTGAACTGTTTAAAGATCAAGAGAAATTTTAAACACAGTGAATTTAATTTTAACAAACATAATGTGACAAACATGCTGCAATTTTAATAGTTTTGAAACCAAATTGTCTTCTAAAAATACAACAAACTGTAGTTAAAAAATATTTGAATTATAATACCATTTTGTCACCTTTACAACAGAAACGTATTTTTTCTTTTTCAAAAATGTATTGAGCCATATATATTATCAATCTATAAATTATACACTTTTATGAAGTAGAATTACTGATATCTGAGTTTCTTTTCTCTTAAATGTACACAAAAAATAAATCTTTCTACCTTTCTTTTTTAAACCAATTGATCAATCATTTCATTTTGTTAAAATGGAATGATTTCCTTTTCGCCAAGTAAATACTTTGAAAAAGAGCTTCTAAAAATTTGAAACATTTCCTTTACAAAATCCACGATCCTCTTTAAAAGATATTTAAGTTTTCTTTTATTTTACTGTTGAACATATCTTCTGGTTTCTTTTTCAATTTCGTTAGACGTAAAAAGAAAAATGACATGTGTATCTTTCAATGTTTGCGCCTCCAGGATTTGACATATGGACCCACATTTGTATGATTATTCTCTATTGAGGGAAAAGAACTAAATCATTCGCAAATATTTGGCTTTATCTCCTTCCCTTATATGTAAGAAATTTGAAATAAAATATGAGATACAGACATAAAGGGAATTTTTCTCAATATTTTTACATACATCGCTTGTAGAATTAAAATAACATTAAAATATTAAAAATTGTTTTTAAACTTATCGTC
This sequence comes from Salticus scenicus, assembly GCA_963930645.1. NCBI lineage: Eukaryota > Metazoa > Arthropoda > Arachnida > Araneae > Salticidae > Salticus > Salticus scenicus. The sequence continues at coordinate 183,841,939 of OZ005653.1, read as the reverse complement.
GATTTTTTTTCTCATTTCTCGAGGTATTGTTTGATCAAAATTTATAATAATATTTACCTGCATATAAGATGTTAAAATTATATATTACATGCTCTTTTATTGTGTAATAATTATAAACATTCCAGGGATGCCAAGTTTTATAATTTATTCCGGTGTTTTTTACACCAATAATCTTATGGAATGATTTTCATTCATTTATTTAGAAGTTTTTACATATTGGAGAGAAATATTCAACAATAATTCTGGTGTGGGAAAGAAGGAGGGGCTAAGAATGCTCCGGAATAAATTATAAAAGTTGGCAACTCTGACATTGTGTAAAATTGTTTTGTGTAGTTAATTGAAAGTGACTAAAAGCTATTTTACTCGTGAAGGAGCCTAAAAATATGTTAAATGTGTTTAAAACAAAAACCTTTACAAATGCGATTTTATAAATTTATATTTATAAATTTTGAATGAAGGAAACTAGGAAATAATTTGTGGAAAAAAATGTGCAGCATTCAGAACTGAAGTGGATCAGGTAAGCCTTTTGTTCAAACTCTAATAGTAATGCTCCTGGACTTCTTACAGTTATATTTTTCAAGAACGTGTTTAAATGAATGCCCTAGAAATGACTCCGGAAAAATACAAGAATTTCCTTCAGCTCTACAACCATCTAGCAAAATTTCAAAGCAAGTGTGAATCATACATTACTATACAAATACTAAACCGCCACAGGCGACTTTCTTTTATGTTCTGTTCGTACCACTATTTACAAAAATAAAATTTATAGTATTGCAATTTAACATTACTTAACAAACAGTTCTAGAACAAGAAACAGTGAGGACTTAAATGCAGCAGGTGATAAAAACAATGCATCTGAACCCAGAGCCGCCAACCTAATCCAACAAATTGTTAGGAACGCCCCTTTTTCTACACCACTTAATTTTTAGAGCAATTCTCTTCAAATATATTTACGATGAATTAAGAAAACAAATACTTTAAAAATATATTGGTGTAGAAAAAGGGGCGGTACAAACAATTTTCCGGATTAAGTTGGCAGCTCTGTGAACCTAATGACGGAGGCAGGTACGTTTTAAAAATTTTATTCAATGTTTCGTGTTCTGGTACTACAGTGATACCTCTGAATAGCGGTCGACTGTGGGAGTACGGAAAGGTGTCCGTTTTTCGAAAAGTGACCACTATTCTGAATTCAAAAATTCAGACCTTAATTCAGAATTAATCGGTTGTTAAGTATATTTTTGAAGTTAAATCTGCACTTTGCCTGTACACATTTATCATATATTTTATGTTATGGAAATAGTGGTACGAAAATAACAAAAAATTAGTCGCCTGTGGCAGCCATAGCTGCCAACTTAACACCTTTTGGCTACCGGTAAATTTTTATAAAAATATTTATTTTGTTTAATCAGCGAACTATAACGGTTTTCACCGATTAAAGTAAAATAAAAGATTTCATTAAAATTTTCTAGTGGCCAAAAGATGCTAAGTTGGCAACTATAGTGGCAGCCCTGTAGATTGGACACTCTTATAGACTTAATGAAAATCAAAATGCTACTATATTGTCCCTATGGGCAACGGTTGAAGGCTTCTAGAGATTTTCAGGTTTCCAAAACGACATGTACTTTTTTACTCCATCTATCTATTCTCTTGGCATCATTCAAGCTTTGTTATTTTTTTACACGTAAATGTCAATGGCAATTTATTGCTACATGTGTAGGACAGTGGGTTCGATTCCCGGTCTGACCCAGTGTGTTCTTTTCAATTTTCCGTGTTGTAATCCTGTCACATACTATATGACCTCAACTCGACAAAAATTTACAAGCGGACGTTTAGTCAAACTTATGTTAGAAGTCTGATTTATGTATAAGTTATCAATAAACAAACAAATGCAATAATAATAATAATAATAATAATAATAATAAAATAAATAAATAAATAAATAAATAAATAGCAATTTATTTCAGAAAGTGAGCACTAACTATTAAGCAAATATGTTTTGAAAACATACATCACACCCCCCCCCTTTTTTTTTCTTTTTTCATTTTAAGATTTTATATTATAATTTCAGTCAAATAATGATAAATAACTAAGCATTCTACACTGTCATTTCAGAATTACATCTTGCAATTCTTGTTAGTGTACGAAAATCATGCATTTGACGAAATATACGGTCTACCGGAGAGTTCTGTATTTTTGAATAAATAAAATACACCAAGAATTTTTATTTAACATTATTTATAGGGTATTTTACCAATTATCATCATAAATATTACCCAAATATATCGTAAATATTATCCGGGATAAATTTCCAATGTCCGTATTTTAATTCGAAAGGACAGAACTTTCCAGTACACTTGATATACTTTAAATATTATAAAAATATTTTTTTAAGAGACACTTAACCTCGAATACTTTACGTTTGTCTAAAAATAATATTTTTTCAAGTCCTAACTTGTATTTAAATTAGACTTCTCTAGACAATTTTACACCTAAAAAAGTACAACAGCTGAATAGGGAAATTGAAATCAATGAGAAATTTTAACTCGACGTATTTCAAAAGTATAAAATATTTACTTAATATTATTTAGTTCTGAACGCTTTATACTCTATCTCGTTTCGTGATGTGGAAAAAAAAAAAAAAAAACTACGTGATAAGTAGTTTAATTTGTTTTGATGTCATTGTCTGATCGGTGTTATTACGCATGCAACAAGTCTGCTGTATTTTATAAAATCAGGGATGAGAACAGCGAATAGATCTTTTCATCTTAACAGCTGTGTTCTTTTATCGCTAGCTTAGACACAGTAGACCTCTTTTTGGTGTACCAGCATCTCTATTTCTTTAAAACTCGCTTGCATAGACGAAAAGTACTAGGTATGTTTTTAATTCATGTGATTTTGTATCAGTTTTCACAAGAGGGGTATCTATGCAGGTCAGATATCGCCCAATGCTCAAAAGTACTATTTTTAGTATATTAATCTAAATGCCCCACTATGAAATGTTGACCTGACCAATTTTCATTTTTGTAGAAAATATTTCCGTCAATCAATTAAAAAATTATTTTGATTAACTAAGAAATTTCGATAGAATTATCCACTTAGAAAATAACATATAGGCCAGAATTAGAAGCTTAGATGATTGAGTGTTAGTGCAAGAGTTCTGTTTTTGAACAATACCACAATGTTTCTTCGATCGAGATAATAAGCTCAGAATTCACCATATCCTTCACTAAAGAGTTGTCATATTACTGAAATTTTTCTGTAAATTCAAAAACATACTAAATCACACTTTATTATGAGGAATGGAATTCTGTATTATCCAATATATTACAATGTTTCCTAAAAGTGTTTTATCAAATAATGTTCCTCAAATAGATTAATCATTGTACATGTACAAATACACAATATATATATATATATATATATATATATATATATATATATAGGGTAGTTATAATTAATTTTCCCCTATAAACAGCGTCCTACAGCGCAAACGGTTGAACGGAATTTGGTATATAGACTATACACGAGATGCGTTCACGGAATTTCGAAAAAAAAGAAAAAAAAAAGTTCCAAAATGTCCACCTGAGGGCGACTTTTCCGAAAAAACATTAAATTTAACACAATAAACGACCAAAGCGGAACATAGTATCAATATTAATATTTATTGACTGGTTTCTAATTACCTTGTCATCGAACCACATTAAGCAAAGGCAAGGAAAAAATAACAGTACGCTGTTTGAGGAAAAAAAAATTCAGTTTGCAGAAACAAGAACACATTAGGACAAAATTGCACAAATGGAACAGTTGTTAATCATGTCACCCTCATGTCATGCGATCACCCTCATGTCATGCGATCACCCTCATTCACTTGCAAAATTTCAACTCGATGGACAGTGTGTTCAACAGCAGATCGTAAATGATCAGTTGTGATGCTTCGCAGATGATGCGTTATGGAGTTCTTTAAGTCCTTCAACGTCGCAACTTCTCCACGATACACCACACCTTTTCAAGGTGATCAGAAACTTGTTAATAAATGATAGTATTGTTTTTGTATTTTGGTCGTTAATTGTATTAAATTTAATGTTTTAAGGCGTCCTCTGGCGGACATTTTGGAACTTTTTTTTTTTTTTCGAAATTTCGTGAGAGTATCTCGTGTATAGTCTATATAACAAATTTCGTTGGATTCCGTTCACCAGTCTGTGATGTAAGATGTTGTTTATAGCAGAAGTTTAATTATAACCACCCTGTATATACTTAGTTTTAGTACAAACACACTATCAGTTTAGTGTATTTATATTATTATGCATCACTAATATCTTTAAAAATATGCATTTATTCCATATACATTAAAAATTTCAATTAAATAAATACTAAAATATTTCAATAAAAAATCCTATTTATTTATTTACTTATTTAATGCTTTTTAAAATACTAACAAATGAATTCTGAGCTTTTTTCAAGGGACACAAAATATCTTTGATGGCCTCTTAAAAGAGCTACATAAAATTCAATTTTAATTTTAAAGCATTTTTCAGCTTTTTTTTTTTTTTTTTTTCCTTTTTATTAGACTAAATAAATAAACAAAGTCACGTTGAAAATATCTAAGAAAAAGACATTAGAATGTAATTTATTTTCCCATGGGTTTAATTATTTTCATGTAATTACACCAAAAACTTAAGCTGGAAAACTTCCTTATTCAATTTTCTTATAGTTTCGTAAACATCATTACGCCGTAGAAAATGTATTAACCAAAATTTTTCCTAAACTGACTTAATTATTTATAAGATGGCAAATTACCTCACGCGAAAAAATACTTTTACAAATTAAAAATAATGAAGTACGTACAACGAATAAACACAATTATCTAGTTATTAAATTAAATTTGTATATGTAAATATGATAATACCTTCTGAAAATAATAATTAAGGAAAAAAAAAAAAGAAAACGAAAACATATTATGTAGATTCATTAATAAATAAAAGAAACACATTTCTAGATAAAATGAATTTTTTTTTTTTTTTTTTTTTTTTTTTTGGTTCTTAATAATTGAGTTTTCACGAACGAAAAACATATTATTTTTAAATAGAATTAAAAATTTACATTTTTTTTTTTTTTTTTTTTTTTTTTTTTTTTTTAAGCTGAAGTTTGATTAAACAGAATGGTTAGTTTAACATTTTTGAACAATTAGCAAATAGGTTTTTTCCTTGCAAAATTCAGCATAGATACCGAAATTTGAAGAATGTTATTATAAATAATAATAATAAAAAATGTTAATTAGAAACATAAATTTTATTTATTTTTCTTTTGATATTTAATAGGATATTAAGCATATTAACTTTTTGCGCTGCCAAACGGTTAACCATTTTTTTTTTTTTTTTTTTTTTTTTCTATAAGTAGAAAAAATTTCCTGGCTTAGTTAATTGATAATGCTTTTCTTTTAAGTGATAAAAAATTTAAAAAACAATTTAATTGTATAGCTTGCAAGAAGAAAATGATTTTTCTGTGCTTACATATTAAGGTAATTTTTAAAGACTTGTGTGTTTAAAATGAACATTTTATAAATATAAATAAAACATGTTACTATTGAAAATGAACATGAACAATAAATAAATTTTATGTTTACGATTTCTTTGTCTTTTAATGTGCATGAAAAAATAATGCATGAAATGTAGATATTTATATACGTTTTGTGCGATAGTAGGGTGAAATATAGGGGGTGGGGGTAATTTATTATTTATTTTGCTTGATAAACTTCAGCTGAAAAAAAAAAAATCAAGTTTTGCTTACATTTTCTTAAAAATTTAAATGCGTTCAGAGAATGTAATGTGCGAAATGGAAATATTTATATACCTTTATTGATTTAATTAATAATATATTTCGACGATTTTGCTCGTTGCTAAATTTAAATAAATTTTCAAAAAATCACTTATTTGTATGCCACTTTATAAATAGAAAAAAAAAAAAAAATTCCACTGAGTTTGATCTAAATCTTGCCCGTGTTCCGTACGCAATGCATCGGATTCTGATGTCCACTACTTGAAGCAACGTCTTTCCCGGGCACTTTGATTTGGATCTGCATAGTACGACAGATGGAGCTGTTTTTACTCAAGAACTTCACTGAGAAAAAAATAATAAATATATAACGACTCCATCTAGAATGAATAAGTGGCCATTTTCTAAATGTGTTAACTAGAAATATAGATTTCCGAGCAATGAGCGTAAGGCACGTCAATAACCTGAATAGACGAAATGATCGAGAATTTATAGTCTACACATTTTTAGATGGTGAAACAATATTCTTAATATTCTGAAACTTTTAAATTGTGAGCAATTTTCGCTTGATTTTCTGGAATCGGGTAATAAAACAAGATTATATTTGCTAAAACCCGCCTCTTGTATTCTCATTTATTTGCAGAGATTATTAAATAACTTTGTTCTCGATATTATAGGTAAAAGCTCTAGAATTCTAATAGAAGTTTCTAGAACTCGGTTTCAAAGGGTAATATAATATATAAGGATGACATGGAACTTTTTTTCTTGAGCCACAATTTAGATTCTAGATGTCAGTTATAGAGATTTTTCTCGTTGTGCTATTTAAAATATGTGTGTATCTCAGTATCTATTATACATTTTATTTTTAACACTATACATTTTGTAACCTCCGCTCTTTCTACTATATTACCATAAGTTATCATTTGACCAATACGAAATAATAATAATAATAATAAATGTAATAATAATAACATTAACAATTTTAAAGGAATTAAATGAATAGATTTTAACTAAACTTACATTTTAATAAGATTAATCCTTTTTATTATATCAATATTTTTTCAGATAAATGCAAGAAATAAAGAAAAAATTCCCATTCAAAGGTATTAATTAATTACATAAATAAATGAAAAATGAAAAGTGTGAGTGCTGTTTCTATGCGACGCAGATGATTCAAGTGAAAGTATTAAGTTTAAAAAAATTAATTAAAAAAGGAAATAGACCAAATCGCCAAATAATCATAATAATAATAAAAATTGAAAAAATCAAATTGAAAAATTGAAAAAAAATCTCGAATAGGCGTACACTTGCATGGATCAAACTATCCTTTCACTAATTTTTGTAGCTCTGCGATCAGTAGTCTGAGTTTCAGAGCCCAGACAGATACACACACACATTGAGATACTTCTCTTAATTTATAGAGATTGGAAAGAGAGGGGTAAAATTATTATTTCTGTTGTTTTCCAAACAATTAATGGTTTGCTACGGCTTATATGTTTAGGTTAATTTTCATATGTTCTACGTAACCAATATATATATATATATATATATATATATATATATATATATATATATTTATCCAAATAAGCATACAAAATATATTTATTTTATGTTAAGTAATTTTTATATTTTAATGTATTCGAGATGCTTAATAAACCGAATTAATATATTTATTTATAGAGTTTTTGGAAATAAAAAATTCATTTAAATATTTTAGATTGCAATAAAACCCCGTAAAAATTAATACAATATATTTGTTAAGACCATAAGTAAATGTATTAATAAAATCAAAGGATACTGATTTTGGGTCAACCAGAATGTACTTGGTGATTTCTTATAGGTGGCATGAGAACAGGTCTAAATACACTGCTCTGCCAAAAAAAAAAAAAAAAAAAAAAAATCGATATCTGATACCTTTCTTGCTGATTCTTATGTAAATGACTTCCTGAATCCGAATATGACTCCCATTTTGCCCAGTCACGCACCGTTTTCTAGATACACCACCTCTTCCCTCAATTTATTTTTCTGTTTGATAATTTTATGACCATGGATTTGATTTGAAGAATGAAAAATAATTAATTTAACACCTAAAGACAATATATATATATATATATATATATATATATATAAAGTTTAAAAAATAACATTAATAGCAGATTAAAATAATATAAGATGTGTAATTTATACAGATATGTAAAAATTTAAGATATGTAATTTTTAATTTCAGTGGCAAATCTCCCCCCCCCCCCAAAAAAAAAAAAAAAAAAAAAAATCCCCTTCACACAAATGCCCATGATTTAGAATTTTCTAACTCTGTAGCCCCTCAAAACATATTTAACGGTTAAAATAATCCTACCCCCTCTTAAAAATCAAATTTATAGCCATAAAATCACCGAAAATGTTAAAAATAAGGGGCCATTCCTAAAACACGATGGGTGATAGGGAAAAATAGGCGTTATATTCGGATTCAAGAGGTCATTTTACATAAGAATATGTTGAAATGGTGTCAGAGGCAATTTTCATGCCGAGCAGTGATGTCAGAATCAAGGAAAATATAATACACAACTGCATACTAAAAGATCAGGAATATTAAAAAAAAAAAATAAAGTAAAGTTATGACACGTTTATATTTTTCATTTGTTTATGTCCTTCTATATGATACCAAACAATGTGTATTATAGACATTTAATGCATTACTTTTACCGGACACGCGAAAATGCTACACTTACAGAAAATGTGCACTGTGTATGGTGAAGTTTCTGTATCTGAAAGAAATGTGCAGAAGTGGTTTAAAACTGGTGATTTCAACCATGAAATTCAACAACGACCGGGTAGGCCCTCCCTCGATAAGAAATGAAACACTGTTCAGAATAATGCAATGCTAGAAAATAATCCACGCAATATGAGAATTCAGTGTTGAAGGTTTTGTGACTTTTTTATTTAATATCTACTCCAAAAATTTAAGCGTAACGTTCACCTAATCAATTCGCAGATTAATCATCTAATGTCCATATCAAATATAACTTCATAAAATTATTGATGACCATTGAATTAAAAAGTATCAAAAATCTGGCAACACTTTGTGAGTTAGCAGAGATGTTAAAATTAAGCAAAACCCACCACCCAAAAGTGTTTTGTGAAACTTGCCTACACAAATCATTTTAATGTATACAATGCGCACGATTAGACGACTAGACAAGATTTGTTGAAGCTCAGTTGGGATGTTCTAATCTATCTACCATATTCTCCAGACTTCGGGCCGTCAGATTTCCACATATTTCGATTGTTACAAAGTTCCGTTGTTGAAAAAACTTTATCACTTTGGACGAGATAAAAATTATATGGAAAAGTTTGTCGCCGAAAAACCCCTAGAAGTTCTTGAAGAACGCGACTGAAAAATGCAGAAAGGTTGTAAAAGAGAACGGCACTTGCATAATTTAATAAATGCATATCAAACTTTAAAAGTATTGTATTACAAATTTCCTTCACAATCGGCACAAAATTTCCGTATTACCCAAAAAAGTATTTAAGTCTATAAATACGTTAAAAACTTGTGATTCTCATAGACTTTGCCAATCTCCCAATTTTCTATGCGATTTTGCGTAGCTCTAGTACGACGAAAGACCTAGTCAATTCCTCGGAGTACAGGAATTTGGGTTAGGACAAAATAGTTCGAATTGGTGAGGAGAAATTTGGAGTCCGAAATTTTTGAAACCAGTATTTATCGTTTGCTCTGAAAAAGGTTGTGTTTCTTTGCAACGGTACATTTCTACCACAATTGTTTTCTTTTAATGTTGTTTGTGGAAAGAAATTAAAAATTCATATTTATAAATAAGGGTGAAAGTGCTCCTTATTTCCATTCGCACCCTTTTTCTATGCGATTTATTTATTTATTTTTACTTTTTCATTTTTTTACATTGATTAGTTTTTCTGATTAAATATGATAGAGATCATTCATAAAAAAATATTCATGGAAGACTTCCGTCTAAAAGCAGAATTTTTTTACTCCTGCTTAAAAGTATAAGTATATCGCTTTAAAAATTATATCTAAAAATTATATCTATATTCCCTTTTTTTAACTGCCAGTGTAACTGTATAAAATAGTGTTTGTATGTTGGGATGCATACGTATCTGAGTGTTTAAGAGTGGCATAGTTGTTTGTCGAGCAAGTCTCCTTATGGTTCAATTTTTATATGTCATTTTTCCCAAACAACTTCATAAAGTTTGATGTTTTTAACTTGGGAAAGGAGTTTATTTAACAATAGTTACTTAACAATATCAGCTAATTATATCTGTTCCGATCCCAAATCTAAAAATACGAGAATAATTGATCTTTGAAAAGGCGTTATGTCAAAAACGCAAACTGAGACATCTTTTCCTGTAAACAACTTGACCAATTTTCCAATTTTTATTCTTTTCCTGAGATTTGTATATCAATCACTTTGTATATATTTTTTTCATTCCTAATTATAAATTCCACGATATAATTACCATTTCAATTTATATCTTTTTTTTTTTTTCATAAATTTCAATTTTTTTAAATACAATGATATATAAAACTTCAAGAAAAATACAATTTCAGTATCTTCGTACAAGTACTTTTTATTAAAATAAATAAATAAATAAATAAATCTATTAAATTGATTTTGTAGTTTAAGCAAAATCTTGAAAACATACAATCATTTTCATTAACATACTTGCCAACATACTAATTGATATTCCGTAGTATTGTTAGCCCCGCCTTCTTTTTCACACCAGTAACTCTTTAGTGTATTTTTCTTTTTTTTTAATCATAATAGCATTTGGAGAATATTACTCTAAAAATTTCTTGGTGTGAAAAAATGGGCGGGACTAACAACACTATGGAAAATTAATTAGGATGTATGCAAGTATGCATTTATCACACAGGTTATTACCCGCCTTTTTTTCATAATGACTTTTCTAGAAGGTTATTTTTCTTCTTATTAAATTGCAATTCCATACAGGAGAAATTTTTCACTACAGACAAAATGGTGCGAAAAAAAGTTTACTAACGGTGCTCCATAATAATTTAATATGTTGGCATGTATGAACTTGACACATATCGAAAACATATTTATATAACTGAAAACATGCTAATTAATATTCCATAATACTTTTTTTCACTGCAATCTCTTTTTAGAGTATTGTCCATTTTTAATCATAATTACATTAACAGAAATTTACTCTAAATATAAAGTGGTGTTGAAAAAGGGATGAGTACTGAAAATAGTACAGAATATTTATTAGAATGTAGGCAGATTTGTATTTGAGAAAAGAGCCATAAAATAAATAAATAAATAAATATAAAATCTCGCCATATAAATGTAGAAAAATTTTTTCCAGTCATCGGAAAGTATTTCTTTTTATACCAATCTAATTAGAAAAGCCTGAAGAAATTTTTTCAACTAATAGTTACATATATACAATACATATATATGTGGTACCCCTACAAAATAGACCAAGGCAAAGGAGCCCCGGCAAAGGATCGTTGACAACAAAACAGTCCCGACAAAATAGCCCCGGGAAAATGGCCCCGGCTAAAGAACCCCGACAAAACAGCCCCAGGACAAAATAGTCCCGACAAAATAGCCCGACAAAATAGCTCCGACAAAATAGCCCCAGGGAAAACAGCCCCGACAAAATAACCCCCGACAAAACAGTCCCGACAAAATAGCCCCCGACAAAACAGAACCCGACAAAACAGCCCCTACAAAAAAGCCCCGACAAAAAAGCCCCCGATAAAATAGCTCCGACAAAACAGCCCCGACAAAACAGCCCCGACAAAACAGTCCCAGATAAAATAGTCCAAGACAAAATAGTCCGACAATACAGCCTCGACAATATAGCCCCAGACAAAGCGGTAACGTTTATATGATTCAACATAAAAATTTATTTAATTAACTTCTCGACTAGCTAGACATTTAAAACGTTTAGAATAGCTGAAAATTCGATGACAATGCATTGTTTTTATACTTTTGCATACTAGCCAACAAACTAATTAATATTCCGTAGTATCGTTAGCCCCGCCTTCTTTCTCACACCAGTATCTTTTTAGAGTATTTTTCTTCTTATTTAATCGTAATTGCATTTGGAGAATATTACTTTAAAAATTTATTGGTGTGAGAAAAAGGGCGGCACTAACAAGACTAAGGAATATTAATTAGGATGTTGACGAGTATACTTTTAGCCAAATTTTTCAGGTACCCTTTGCCTTCGGTAGCGTTTTTATGATTCAATAATCATATGACTTCCCGACTTAAAGATCTGCACGGGCCGGATTCGGTCCGAATTTTTCAATTTGCTCTCGGGCCGTGTCGGCCCAAATCTTTTTTTAGTTTCCTCGTTAATCAAGGAAAATGATAAAATATTTCTTCAGTCATTTAATTTCCATAATTTTACAGGCTGGTATATCACATAAAATTTTATTTTGTTAAAAAATGTCTGCAACTTCAATTTAATTGAATACACAGGCCTACAAAAATGAAGTTGACAAGACTTGATTTGATGATTTCAGCTAATCTTTATGTTTTTTGATATGCTGAAACCGAAAATGCAGCTCATTTTTCTCTATCACGTACAGATTTTTGTCAATACAGGGTGTTTACCGACACGATTTCGTACATATACCATCAAAACAATCGGTTGATTGGTTGGTTTATATGGTTTTAAGTCGCACTAGTGTTTCACAATTGCAACTATAAGCATCCATGATTAAATAATCATGGAAACATGCTATGAAACTTACTATATAATTATATTGGTGAAAGAGTAATGGTAGAAATTGTAAAGGCAGGCACCCTGTATTGTCAAAAATCTATACGTGATAGAGAAAAACTGGCTTCATTTTCGGTTTCAGCACACCAAAAAATATGAAGATCAGAAAAATTTATAAAATCATAATTTTACATGTCGACCTGTGATATCAGTGTGTCTCTTCGAGATTTGATTTTCCACAAATATTTTTAGCACGTCTCGAAATTAATATTTTTTATTTAATGTAATATTAGATGGTTTCCTATTCAAAATAGTATGCATATCATTACTAGTTTGCACACATGTATAAACAAAAGAAATTAGATACGTTACTGTGTATATGGCTTTGTGTCCTATGGTCTGAAGAGTTTAGGTGGTATAAAGGCAATAAAAATCATTCCACTGTAACTTTTACGCGAAAGCTCCTTTTTATTTTCTCCTGTACACTGAATGATAGTAGCATCATTTTTAGCATGTGTAAAAGAATCTTTTCTATTGAATATGGTTGCATTAGGATTAAAGTTTTGTTTATCGGATCACATGAAAAATCCAGATACATTACGGTATATAAGAGGAAATTGTTTAAAGTACATTTTTAGTAGTATTTAACTATTTTAAATACCTTCCTATATTGTTTGATGAATGCTAATATTTTCGATTTAATTTTCTGTCTGTCTTTGTGCCTTTTGTACGTCTGTAATAATTAATTTCTGTTTACATGTAATTATCTTTTAAAACTTCAGCAGCTTTGTTAAAGAACATTGTATTACTTGGCTATATAAAATCTCTGCAAAACACATACTAAAAATATTTTTCATAGAAAGGCATGAATTTTTTTTGTTATTTTACATATTTTTGCAACGGGCCGGGCCGGGCTGGGCTTGGGCCTCAAAATTTCGGCCCTTGAAGACCTCTATCCCAACTAGCTAGAAATTTGAAACTTTTAGAATAGCTCAGAACACGATGACAATGCATTTTTAAATACTTTTAGTGAATTATTTCCGGTCCCCGCTGCCTTCGGTAGCGTTTATATGATTCAATAATCATATAACTTCCGGACCAGCTAGACATTTGAAACTTTTAGAAAACTCAGAACACGATAACAATGCATTTTTTTTATTACTTTTAGTCAATTATTTTGGGTCCCCGTTGCCTTCGGTAGCGTTTATACATACCTGGTATTTTTTGTAACTTATTCCGGAGTACTGTTAGCTCCGCCCTTTTTTCTCAGCAGTATGATTTTAGAGAAATTTTCTCCAATATTTAATTACGATGAAATAAGAAGAAAAGTGCTTTTAAAATATACTGTTGCGAATAAAGGGCGGGGCTAACAGTACAACGGAATAAATTATAAAAGTTACCAGATATGTTTATATCATTCAGCAGAAAATTTTAAAAACATGGTATATAAAAAGTTCTTTTTATCTTGTAATTATTTAATGTAAAACATAACATATTTTCGTAAATTCTAAATGCCTATTTTTAAAATGTGGATTTGTTATTTTCTTTTATATACGTAAACAGGGAACAAAATATCCTGAAAATTTTTGATTTAAGGTTTTCTATGAATTTACACATTTCGAGGTATCTGTCTGTGTGTGTCAGGAAAAGATCTGGTCGCTGTAACTAAACCAGTAAGGAGAATTTAATAATACTTGATTTTTTTTTCTTCATATTGAGTTAAATTTGTGCTAATGGACTTTTGTGATATATCGCCAAACAGGTGAGTTTTCATGCAGCGATTAAACACACTTATTCTAAGACCGTGGCGAACTCCCACTTGGGGCCTACTATCCCTTAATCTATCCTCCAAATAACTTTACACTTTGATAATAAAATATAAAAAAATGAAAGAAAAAAAAATTAAAAAGAAATCAAACTTGTATGATTTTATTTTAGGACAAAAATGATTTAATCAGCAACCACTTCAGCTTTATGTGTACATCGACAGCAGATGTCGGTGTTATGCTCCGCTGAAATAATTTAATCTTGTGTAATTTTAAGCAAGAAAAAAAACCTGAATCTTTTTAAATTTTGTGTGTATTAAATAAATTATCTTGATTGTATTTTGGTATTTATCATTCGGAAGGTGGCGCTACTCTTCCGCTTATTCCACCATTTAGACAGATTATATCTCAGTTTCTATTGAACATAGTATACTTTAAAAAAAGTATCCGTCGCTCAATTTTCTTACTCACGTTAAAATTTGTGTGAATACCGTTCGAAAGTTGGTTCTGCTATCCTCTAATTTTTCTTGTTTCTGAAAAAGCCATGACTCAAAATCTAATATGCATAACAACACCATTGTTTTCCTTACTGAATTTTAAAATTGTGTATATATGGACCAAAAGTTGGTGTAGTAACGTTGTAAATTTTATTGAAATTTAATTTTTCCGACTGAGTGAAAATAATGCCTGGACCGGGACTCGAACCCCGGATCTTTGACTTACAAGGTCAAGGCTCTACCAATTGAGCTATCCAGGCCGACATTCCGGTCAGCATTACTCACTCAGACAACCTTCTTGGCGGAAACAATCTGGTCTATCATTTAGATAGCTCAACAGAAATAAAGCCGCAGGAAATGGAAAACACCATTAAACAATGGGAGAAAGAAATACAATTTTTAATAAAATCACACAATCAACTGTGGAAGGAAATCATATTTAAGGAAGGAAATATGATTGTGGAAGGAAATATGATTTCCTTCCACAGTTGATTGTGTGATTTTATTAAAAATTGTATTTCTTTCTCCCATTGTTTAATGGTGTTTTCCATTTCCTGCGGCTAATTTCTGTTGAGCTATCTAAATGATAGACCAGATTGTTTCTGCCAAAAAGGTTGTCTGAGTGAGTAATGCTGACCGGGATGTCGGCCTGGATAGCTCAATTGGTAGAGCCTTGACCTTGTAAGTCAAAGATCCGGGGTTCGAGTCCCGGCCAGGCATTATTTTCACTCAGTCGGAAAAATTAAATTTCAATAAATATGATTTCCTTCCACAGTTGATTGTGTGATTTTATTAAAAGTTGTAAATTTTGCTTAAAATTGCGTTTATAGTAGCCCTGATGGTGATATGCTGTCATTTTCTTTGTTTATGAAAAAGTTTATCTTAAAATCTATTGGGCATAACTGCATCATTTTATAAATTCTGTGAATATTAAACGAAATGTTGTTTGTTATCGGTCGGAAAGTGGCGTTGTTATATTGTAAATTTCTCTGAATTTTCCTTGCTTATGAAATACTACACATCAAAATCTAATGTGTATAAGTGCACTATTTTTCTCCCTACTGATGTTTAAGTTTTTGTGTATATTGGCTGATAAGTGGCGCTGATACGCTGTAATTTTCTTTGATTCTGAAATAGCTATATGACACACTTCCGGTTATCCGATTTTCACTAAAAGTTCGAAAAATCATATGTACAGCAGACCTGCCTCAATTTTGAAGTTTCGTAGTTCTATCTTTTTTTTTGGGGGGGGGGCGGGGCGGGAGGGATATGATAAACCAGAAGATTTTCCATGCACAAAGAAAGATACGTACAAAATTTATCTCGGACTATTTTGTCGGGGCTCTTTTGTCGGGGCTATTTTGTCGGAGGCTGTTTTGTCGGAGGCTGTTTTGCCGAGGCTATTTTGTCGAGGCTGTTTTGGCGGGACTATTTTGTCTGCGGTTATTTTGTCAAGGGCTATTTTGTCTGCGGCTATTTTGTCAAGGGCTATTTTGTCTGGGGCTATTTTGTCGGGGCTCTTTTGTCCTTTGGGCTCATTTGTCGGAGCTATTTTGTCGGGGCTGTTTTGTCTTGGGCTTATTTGACGGGTGACGTATATACATATATATAATATATATATATATATATATATATATATTTAATTTTTTGTCAAATTTATGCTATACACCTCTTAATAGTATTAAACAAATAAATAATGATGTACGAATCTACATTTTTTTCCTTCGAACGTATTTTCTGAAATTTTATTTATATAACAAGGATTCATATCATCCTCTTCAAAAAATAGATGTTCATGAAATTTTCGGCTCAATTTATACCAGTGGTTTGTAGATGATATCGCATGTCTACGATGTTATAAACTTACAATTTTACTATTTAAAACCAGTAGATGAGATAGTAATTATTTCCATAATACGACATTTTGCTAGAAAAAATTGTATTATTAAAATTTAAATTTTTTTTTTCAAAAGTTCTATACATTTATTTAATATTAACGGGTATAAAAATTCTGAATAATGTATAGAAAAAATAGAAAATAAAATTTGATATTTGTAATAAGATCACAGGCCTGATATTCCGATATTTTTTTCTGGTATAAATCCACTTTAATTGCATTATCATGCCAAACTGCATAAATAGTTATTTTTGAAAACCTCAATCTAGACTTCGGATATTCCCAGATCAATATTCTCTTGGATACAGGGATTACTAGCTTTTATACATTTAGTAAAGTAATGAGTAAAGGAATACATAAATTCAAAAAACAATAGTAATTTCCTATAATTCCTAAAAGACGTTTTATTTATACTTTGAGAAAAACCTAAGTATTTAAATCACTTTTGAAATAATTTTTTCTCTAACTGAATTCCCATAGAATTGATTGAATTTTTAAATTAAAACTCAGTAATTCTATTCCACCATCTATTATATTTCTTAAACCATTTCTGTTTAAAAATAAAGAAAGAAAGAAAAAAAAAATTCTGAAAAGCTAAACTCAAAAAGTCTATTTAAATGCATTCTAAATTACATTTTCCTTTTTCGTTGTACAGTATTTTGCCTGAGAAGAAAGAAATGTTTTTAATCTCATTAAAAACGGATTTTACTTTAGATTGCAGTATTTTATTTTTCAAAATGATTATAAAAAAGATGGAATCAAAATATTTGGAAATATTTAGGTATATTACTGGAATATTTTCTTCAAAGTTCCATTATGCACGGCTGAATAAATATCTAAATAAATAAGTTTTTTTTTTTTTTTTTTTTTTCTTTTTTTCACAAATATTAAAATTTTCATAGAGTTTTCTTTTCATATATTTTTTTTAAATAAAGTTATAAAAAGGGAAGACGAAAACTGTATTTCTGCCATTTACATTTCTTTTAAATATTTAAAGAAATTTATAAAAAATATTACTTTTATATAATATTATAAATAAGAACATCAAATGTTTCTTAAATGTTAGTAAAATATAGTAAAAAATATAAATTATGTTCTTCCAATTTTAGTCTCGTTGTAGAAAAATGTATATAAATATACATTTTAAATGAAACTGAAAGCTAACAACGTTATTTAGAAAAACACGTATGAATTGCTTCGAATTGGCATGAGAAAGCATGATCTTGATTTGGGTACGTAAGTATATCAGGTAAGTTCATAAGCATATATTTATTTATATGTAAGCATGAGTGAAGCCTCTTTCAATCTGAACGTGCTTATGTTTTTTTATCCCGATGAAGGATATTGCTTAGTTATATATACTGAAAGCAGTTATTGTTTGTTTCATAGCCTTTATAATGTCGAGATATTCTATACGAGTGCCACAAAAATAATTTTTACGGCTTTTTTCGGTAACACTTAACCGTGTTTGCTGAAAAAAGAAATAAATAAATAAATAGCACAGCACATAATCGATACCAGATATCCTATCCTAACGATATAACTATTAAGATAGCTGGATTTTAAAAAAGTACAAAAGTTTTTGGAAGACTTAGGAGATATGAAGGCATATGATATAATCGCATACTTACCGCTCTCATTATGAACCGTACAATTTTTAGTACCAGCCTTTTTTTCACACTTTCATTCACTTTCGTCTAAATGTTCGCCACTATTAATATTTGTTTGCTGCTTTCACATTTGAAAAAAAAAAGTTGAATGAAAATAACAAATTAATCCTTTGTGACTTTGAAAGTCAATTACGAAATGTCCTCATTAGCTATTATACAAAATTTCGTTTTTCAATCTTTTTTTTTTTTCATTTCTTATTGTTAAGTATATATAGTTGTAGACAAAAAACTGCATTACCTGCGTAAAAGGGGAAAACTGTAGAAATAATGTTTTTCATGTATGTGTTTTACGTAATGATGATATTGTTACGATAAAATACTGTTGTAGGATTGATATCAATCAAATTTAATTGGAATTAATAAATTATTTACACTTAATTATTTGGAAAAATTAAAAATTAAAAATTAAAATGCAATATTTGAAAAAAAAAAAAAAATCGTGGTACAAAGCAATACAGAAATCCTGTAGTTAGTGTAGATTCCACATAACCCATTATATGGCAACAATTTTCACTGGAATCCAGGTCAAGATTATTCATAGGCCAGTCCAAAACTTTAATGTCGGATATTTTCAGATAGGTCTAAAAATAAAGGGAGGAACTTGGATTAAAATTACTTTTCCAATATACGTAATGTCCTGGAGATGAAAACTTGTAAATTAGGCCCCAAAATCATTCATGAATAAATTGGATTATACGTACTGACTTCGCTGTATGATAGAGTGTAAAATCCTGTAGTAGAATGAAATTTCCAGCATTGTTCAAATGATCCTGAATAAGTAGATTTCAACACTTCTCCCAGATCGTATAAATGAATGTTCAAAGATCCAGTAATAAATTGCAGGCGTAAAACTTTTTTTTCTGGATATACACCGCGAGAACTTTTGTCTACCCGGAGCCTTTACAGTAGACGATATGAAATCTGGATAATAAGCATCACTTTTACGCTTCCGAAAATACTGCTTACTGTCTGATCCATGTAGGTTAAATTTAGATTCGACCGAAAAATTGACTGGGTCCCACTGAACCTTTGTTTAACCCGTTAGTAGTCGCTAGTTGGTCGATTTGCCGCCCATCCGTCAGTTTTGAGAGATTTTTTTATTCAATAGCCACCAAAAATATCTATAAGTGGTCTTTGATATACATAAAACGCGAATAAAATCGAAGAAACGTCGATTACATCACTTCTTAAAATTATTGGTGGCAGTTAAATAAAAAGTACGCAATCTGTAATAGTCGCTGTGTATAGCGACTACTGACGGGTTAACCCTTTGCGGCGTAAGACAGTTTGAAACATTCAAATTATACTGCCACCGGAATTCATGAACTAAATTAAACTAAAAGAAATTTTAAATTTTGAGGTTTAAAAAAACTGGCCTTTTCTGATATGTTATAAACGTGAATTTTTGCTAAAAAATTTCCGGGATGAATTTTTGCAGCTGTATCTTAAATTTTGCGTCCTCGCAGCGAGGACAGCGCGCGTTAAGGGGTTAAGTGGCGTGCTATTTTGCCCAAGAAAGTCGCTTCTATATCATTTTGTTTTGCAAGTAAAGGACTCTTCTTGGGGCGGATACGCATGCAGACCGCTTTGACAAGTCGTCTTTGGCAAATTCGTGCGTTTAATTTAACACCACATGCTTTCTTTAATTCTAATTTTAAACCAGGATCACTCACATGTATAATTACTGAGATACATCCGTTTCAGATATCGATCATGAAATTTTGAACACTGCTCTTGCATTTCATCTATTTTTATCGAACAAATTTTTGAAATAAGTGTTTTTTCAACTAATCATTGTTGAAATCATTCAGGAACAGGATTTTGACCGGCATGATTTCGAAAAAACAGAATTAAAAAAAAAAAAAAAAGGAAAAGCTCAATTTCGGTTTGGGCAACATTTTCGATGTTTGTCGGCTTGTATTTAAAGGGGATCTAATCTAACGAGGACGTCTATTTAATGTATCTGTAGTAATCAACTAATATTTACCAAATGACATCTAAACGGGGGGGGTGGGGTGTTATACAGGGAAAAAAATAATTATAAGTTTCTGTTGTTCACTTTTTATTGAACTATTTTATTTTTATTTACTTTTAATTGTTTTATTTTATTTATTTATTTATTTATATATTTTTTGACATATGATAGTCAGATTATTCCCCCAATAGATACAAATACTCATAATTTTCAAAAATGTTGAATTCATGTTACATTAAAACATGTAAATTAGATAATTTTTTGATACAGAAAAAATTGATAGAATATAAATTACTTTCACACTGTAAAAAAAAAAAAAAAAAAAAAAAAAAAAAAACTGTTATATTACAGATAATTTCTGACAAAAAATAATCCCAAAAAGTATCCAAAAAATGTACAAAAAATTCGTTGATAAAAATTTTTATAACAAAATATTACAGAAAATATTCGTACACAGTTTTTTTTAATACTTAGGGTACACTGTAAAAAAAAAATATATATATATATATATAGATATAAACATTAAATAAAATTTTCCAGTTTCGCTATCCAGGGTCGAACCAAATGCCACCCCATCCCACACAATGAAAAACAATGTAATTTTTAATCCTGCTTTGATACCAAGTTCCACGTATGCAAATCAGAAAATATGCGTATCCATCAAATAAAACCACTGGTATTAATTTTATTTAGTTACTGTTTATTATTATCATTATTATTATTGTTGTTATTATTATTATTATTATTGATAGATTGAGATCGAATTTTAAAGTAAATTTCTGTAGTTCAAGAAGAGAGAAGTTTTTTGTTAAAAAAAAGTTTACGGAGAATTTCAAATTTTTTCTCAGTTTTTTTTTTTTCTTATTTGCATTCTTCCTTTTTCTTTTCTTCAACAGTACATTACCAAAAACAATAAGGTAATGATAGGAAATAATAATGAGCAGTTCTAAGTTAAATCTATTTAATTATGAAAGCATATGCACACATGCAGTTGGAAACGTATTTATTTTACATTGCGTTTTTTATTAGTTAAAAAGTATCGATAAAGTTAATGTAGTTCTTATATCTCAAAATATTTTCTTTAATTGTAACATTTGATTTTCGTTAAATACTCATTAATTGTGATATTTCTAAATAGAATACTTTAAAAATACCTGGTGTATGTTACCTTTAAAAAAGTTTAACAACATATAACATGTTCTTTTGATTATTTTCTGGTATCCTTCAACCAGAAAAAAAAAAAAAAAAAAAAAAAAACCTCTCTCAAGGAAGAAAAAAGTATTTGTCTTTTTTTGAATCTATTTTTGTTCCAATGTAAGCAATAAAAAGAAATTCATTTTTTATTTCTTTTCAACACCGTTAAAAATGAAATTAAAACTACTTCGAGCATAAAATTAAATTTTTATCATGTGTACGTATATGCTCTGCCTTTATAACAAAATGAAAAATTCATAAATAACTGTAACTGTTATTGATTGAATTTTGTCAAACCATGAAAATTCAATTTCACGGAGATATTACTTTACAATCCGAGAATGATAATGCAGAATATCACTTCCGGAAAGGTAACATGCTTATAGGAATACTGAATGAAAAATGTGCAAAGAAAAATAAATAAATAATGGAAATATGTCTGTTGAAATGATATATATTGTGAAGTGAAAACAATTATGGCTCTTCTTGGTTTTCATTCGACTTATTGTATTTTAGAGAATAACAATTTTACATTTTATACAGTTTCCCACAATGCATTCTTTATAATTTATACTTTTACATTTCTTTGTTTAAAATTAGATAAAATATGAACTTGAAATACGTCCATAGTTAATAATAATAATAAACATTAAAATACAGTAAAAATGTAAAATATCTTTTCTTATATCTTTTAAATGTAAGGGACGATAGAGGTTTTTTTTTTTTTTTTTTTTTTTTTTAGATAATGTAATGATTTACAATTCTAATCGGTAAAATAACAAATAAACATAATAAAATAATTTGTAATCGCTATAATAAATTTAAATAACTAATAATGATTAAAAAAAAACTATAATAATATTATAATGGAAAAGTATTATAGTTATATTATGAACTTATGACTATTTAATGTGTCAACATAGCTCACTGCAAATTTACGCCGAGCAAAATTACGTAATTTTTAGCAATCTATTGGCCCTATTCTAATTTTAAATTTAAAGGATCAGGTACATTTAATTTGTGAAAATATCAATAAAAAACTATCATAGCTATTTTTACAACAACTTGAAAAATAATTACTTTAAAAACTTGGTATTCTAAATGTTTATCATATAGGAATTCTACGCTATTTTTTTCGTTGAGATCAAGCAAATGGTTTGAATACAGGGATACCCAAGATAATTCAAATATATTACGTCTGTGGAGGAAACTGCACGTAAGTAGAGTTTAATATCTATAGAATGCATTAAATTAAATGAAACGGATATATATTTTTTATATCGAATTTTTTATAACGACTATATAAGTATTATCCTCTTCATGTAAATTGCTAAAATTTAAATGAATTATAGTTCTTTATTTATTTATGTTTCTGAAATCTATTTAATTTACATCTTTGTGTAAGTAACATGAAACATTAATATTTACGCACTTCATAGTTGATAACTTTTAGAATATTTTTTAAGGAATAACCACCACTATTTTCTAAGGTATTTTTCAATACAATTCACCATAGATAATCGCTAGAAAATTATTACTTAAAATTTCTATGAAAAAAAAATAGGGGTAATATATCCTCCGGGAATGCTGGAAGATTCGGTAATTATGTACCTCCATATATGAAGCAGTCAGCAACCTTAAACATTCAAAGGTTAATCAATTATTTTTACTTATACTGTTATCTACCGCGTATAGTTGTCTATCAACAGATTTACTATCTTCTAGGAGAATTATGTATACACGACAAAACAAAAATTTTGTTTTAATGTTAATTAATCTGGTCAACAAGACGTGACGATGTTGATGTTGGTTTAGGAGTTAATTACGATTGTCTGCTCGTTGGCCCTCGGATTCGTAGAATATTTTCCGTAGTGTTCTTTGCTAGAGTTACCAACGCATATTTACGCAAGGTTTGGAGATAACCACGAAAAAACATAATTTTAAAGGTCGACGTGTGCGACATTGGGTCAAACCAGCATTTCCCGTGCATCAGCTACCAGTTCAATTAGGCACACTATATGATCAGATAAATTGGAATATCATACATAGAGCACATTATTTGACAGTGAAATGTAAGCAAGAGGACTTTTTTGTAAGATTTAGACAGGAAACAGAAGGGATTTACACATAAAAAGAATCAAGCAGTTATGCGAAATTTGACCAGCCCTTCCCGATTTAAAAGTAAATTTTAATTAAGTATTCACATTAATTTAAAACTAGAATGTAATAAAAAGAGTAAAATGCGCATTCTTAAATATTTATATGTAATTTCATGATTTCTCAATTTCATTTAATTTCTCAAATTTGTAAATTATATCATGAAGGTAAATTCGCATCTTTGAAATTTTGAAAAGCCATGTATATTCATGTGATACTTTATTGTCAATTTATGATAGGATATAACTACATCTAAATTAAAAAAATCAGTCAATCTGAATTTCTGAATTTGCCTGATTGGAATTGAAACAACTTAAAATCAGATAATACAGAAGAGGTCTTATGATTGGAATTTCATGCTGATTTTTATTATGTTATAAATGCATTAGAAATTTTAAGTTACCAAATATTTTGACAACTAGACATCAATAGTGTAGACCACATTTGCCAAGTTATAACGGATTGTCCATAATACACATAGCGGAATTTTTAAATAGTGTTTTTTTCTCTGTGATTAAATAGAACGAAGATTACTATCTCTAAATTGTGGTATGAAATTGACTTTTCTTTCGTAGTAAATCGACACCTCTCGTCTTTACTACTTTTGAATGAATACACTTGTACGCAGGGTTGAAAGCGTTCCGTCTTTTGACGGAACTATTCCAGCGGTATTTTTTAACAATAATCTGTATTCTATTTAACCGAAAGAAATTAGTCTAAAAATACACCCAATTTCTCTAAATAAAAATAGTGGTGCCGATTACGATAACCGCTTTCACCCCTTCTTCTACGCAATATACATTACACTATAAAAATTATTATTTAAAACTTGGAAGATGTTAATTAAAATCAGTATCCATATCATAATATTTCAAGAGTGCAGGAGTTTCTATCTCAAGACAAAACTCTCTCACAACCATTTTTTTTAAATCATATATTATAAGTAATTTTTATCATGTTTATTGATATTCAATTTTTATCATATTTTATCATGTTTATCATGTTGAAATTATTGATAAAAAAGAGTGATGTAATAATTACATCTTGAGACCGAATTTCTTGAACCTTGTTAATTTAAATCATGTTTAAAACAGGGTGTTTACTGACACAATGTTTTCGTGATTGTTCCACCAATAAGGTAAAGCTAGGCGAGATTGCGCACATAGGGGATCGGCAGGAAGGAGTACAATGGGCGTTCTGAAACTTCAAGTAGTTCTACAATATCACTAGCGACGTGCCGACATAAATGTGCATGTTCATTGCTTGAACAGTCTATGATGAAACATGGTTATTTTGTCTCGCTTTCAAAAATGTTTTCTTAAATTTTTAAAACGCTTTACAGGAATCTTTATAGAATGAAAATATTACAAAATATTTTTTAATTAAACGATTTCCCATGGATTCATTTATAAATTTTACATTTGCAGGTGAAAATGATTCATAAAATGACATGCTTTTGCATGAATGTTGCATCATTAATAACAATGAGTCCGACGATTATAGATAACGACAGATTAGGTCAACAAACATGAAACCATTCAAACTGAAAAGGAACTTTATTAATTTTAAGTTAAACATATTATCTAGCAACTAAATGTTACTTTTTATTATCTAGTCTTGTTTATTTATCTGTTCTTTTAATTTATTTTCTTTAAATCAAAATTTGTAATCCTTTTTATTTTATTTTCATTTTCATTTTCATTTTCATTTTCATTTTCTGTTTTTTTTTTTTTTTTTTTTTAATTATTTAATTGAAATACCTACATGTAATATAGAAATATTTGTTTACAAAAACCTTATACCAATGTCATTTAAGTGCAATTATCATTGTTAACAATTTAATTTTTTGCTAAACTATTGGTGCATAACTACTATGAATTGATCCTTCTTCTATGCATTTCCATTGCTATTTTGTTGTTCTGCTGTAATTTGAAACAACGGTGGTAATGAAACCAAGAGAGCTATTTTGCGCAATCTCTCCTTATAGGCTAGGAGTGATTGCGCACATGGGTAGGCGAGATTGCGCTTATTTATGAATGCAATTACATTATCAATAATAATAATTAACCTAAATGACATTGTTGTAAGGTATTTGATAACCTATATTTTTGCATTCGTACTGGATATTTCAATTCAATAATTAAAAAAAATCAGGAAAATAAAAGAAATTGTAAAATAACTACAAAAATTTATTTAAAGGAAAAATATTAAAGAAACAGAAAAAAAGAACAAAACTAGGTAACAAGACATTGTTAACAAGACCAGAAAATAATATTAAGAGTCCCCAGCAGTCATTTACTTTCCTTTCTCCTTCCCCATGTAAACCAATAGAATTTTTGTTGCTTTGTATTTTCCGAATATCTCGGTCAAAAATAAAGTTTTTCGAATTCTCTTTTTTGAATTCCATTTATTTTTACTTTCCGAACACTATAGTGAGGAAAGTATTGTAATCATGTCAAAAATCCGAATTCGAGATTTTGATGTTTCTATACGTTTTGAGGTCCCCTGAGTCCGTTTTCACTATTTTTACGATGATGTATGTATGTGTGTGTGTATGTGTGTATGTGTGTATGTGTATGTCTGTAAGTGAACACGCTAGCGTCTAAACGGTTTGTTCGATTAACCTGAAAGTTGGTACGCATATTGTAAGTCACCATAGTACGAACCCTATAGATTTTGGTGAATCTAGCACTTATAGTTTTTTTACAGGGACACAAAGAAAAATTCTTTACCATTATGGCCTATGGGAGCAAAATCTTAAAAGTGCGATAGCATCTAAACGCCTTATTCAATTGAGCAAAAATTTTATACACATATTATAGATCACAAATACTCAATCTGTATAGATTTTGGAGAATCTAGCACTTATAGTTTTTTTACAGGGACACAAAGAAAAATTCTTTATCATTATGCCTATGGGGCCAAATTTTTAAAAATGTGATAGCGTCTAAACGCCTTATTAATCTGAGCAAAAAATTTGTACACATGTTATAGATCACAGTTGAACTAACTGTATAGATTTTGGTGAATCTAGCACTTAAAGTTTTTTTACAGGGACACAAAGAAAAATTCTTTATCATTATGGCCTATGCGACTAAATTTTAAAAAGTACGACAGCATCTAAACGCCTTATTGAATTCAGCTGAAAATTTATATGAGTATTATAAATCACTGTTGCACTAACTATAAGCATTTTGGTGAATCTAGCATTTATAGGTTTTTACAGGGACACAACGAAAATTTCTTTATCATTATGATCTATGGGCTCAAAGTTCAGTAGCGTTAAATAAAACAACGTGTAATAGATGGAGAAAAATACTCAAACACTCTATTATGGTTTTCTCTCTTTTGTTTGTTTAACAACTACTCTTTCTTTACTTTATCTACAAAACTGTTAATTACTCAATGTTCGGAAAGTCGAGTGGAGTCACTCCAGATTTTTAAAAAAAATTGCTTAGTAAGAAAAAAAGTGGCATGTTTAATGAGTGGAATTCAAAAAACATAATTCGAAAAATTTTATTTTTGAAAGAGATATCCGAAAAATGCAAAGCAACAAAAATCCCATTGGATTACATGGGGAAAGAGAAAAGAAGGTACCTGACTACTGGGGACTCTTAATTTAATAGTTAACAAGTTTGACTTAAAATTAGTGCATTACCTTTTCAGCTATGATGGTTTCTCGTTTGCTGACCGAATCTCTCGTTGTCCACAATCATTGCATTTATTGTCGCACATGTAAAGTTATTGTGCAGCCACCTGCCACAAGTGAACCTGTTCGAGACGTTGCAGCCGTCTTGAATAGGCATTTCCGAACAAATAATACAGGGTGACAAGAAATGACTTGGACACACATGATATAACTTTAATGCTAATGAAAATATTACGATCAAACTTCAAAATAAATATGAATACATTAAAAATTTAAAAAAAACTTTTAAACACACCAATTTAATTTAATTACTTATAAAAATTGCCTTTAATAATGCTCTGTTAAAACACTAAAGACCTTTCAGGGCGAAATCCGCCCCTTCTTCAGAAGTTACATGGTCTGCTTTGGCTGTTGAAACTGATTTCCATCTTCCTTCCTTTTCTTTACATTATTTTTTCTAATATATTTACAAATTTTCAAAGTAGCTACCTTCAGCCTTAATACAGAGCTTTAAACGTGTCACAATATTTTCGGCTATGGGCCGCAACTCACTTACTGATATTTTATCCCATTCCTTGAATAAGGATTTCTTTAGAGATGCCAAATTTTTATGAGGTTTGGCACACACCCTTGTCTCCAAGATGGACCAAACAGAATAATTCATTGGGTTCAAATCTGGGGAATACGGTGGCCGTTTTTGAGCTCCAATGAAGTCAGAAAAATTTATCTTGCACCAATCTTGAGTAGCTCTGTGTGCAGGTGCGGAATAATGTTGGTAGGTCCATCTTTTGTTTCCAAAGAACTTTTGCGAAGGTAAGACAACGTCTTCCAAAATGAGTTTGCGATATGCTTGTTGATTAATCTTTATCCCTTGATCAACAAAAACAAGTGACGTTTCCCCACTAGCACATATCCCACCAAACCATTACAAATTGGGGTTATTGACGCCATTGAACAATGCAAGAAGGTCCAGTTGCTTCTGCTGACCAAACTCTATCATTATGGCTATTATGAGCTTGTTCAATCGTGAACAGTTTCTCATCTGTGAAGGCAAATGTTTGCCATCGATCACCTGCGACCCGCTTTAACCCTTTGCGGCGCAAGACAATTCGGATCATTTAAATTATACTGCAACCGGAATTTATGAACTAAATTAAACTAAAAGAAATTTTAAATTTTAAGGTTAAAAAAACCGGCCTTTTCGGATATGTTATAAACGTAAATTTTTGCTAAAAAAATTCCGGGATGAATTTTTGCAGCTGGATATTAAATTTTGCGTCCTCGCAGCGAGGACGCCGCGCGTTAAGGGGTTAACAGTTCTCTACACCTTTAAAGTCTTGTGCGTTTGTTCTCTGCTGTTAGCTTTTGAGCCTCTTTCGTTTTGTAAGGGCGAAGGCCAAGCTCTACTCTTGCCATCAAACGTGCGGTTTCTCTGTTGAACTTCATATCTCTAGCAACCTTTCTCATTGAAATTCTAGGATTTCGTTAAAGTCGGTTTTTGATAACTTTCCGGTTCCTTGATGTGTTAACTGTGCACTTTCTTTCTCTTCCTCGCCGGTCACCATCATGTCCGAGTTCCTTAAACCTTTTGATTGTGCATGAAACCGTCTGCTTAGGCACTTCCAATAATTGAACAATTTCACATTGTTTCTTTCCTTGCTTATGTAATTCAAGTACGGCAGATCGTTTGGTAACCATAATGGTTATCACAACTAACTTAAATACACCTGTTTAGTCGCTTTCTAGGATCAATACTTAATGAAATAAATTTATAACTTTCGTGGTAGTTACAGATATTTCGTTTGAAACTTCGTGCAAGTTATTCCTTGTCACCCTGTAATTAAACAAAAAGTTAGCACACAGTGCGTGCAATGATATGTGGCTAGTCCCACCCATTTTTAAGTGCAGAATCCGCCCACCATTTACTATTTATTGAGTTTTTCTCCTCAAAATCTTCCGCAAATAAAACCATTTACGCTTCAAAATTCTTTACGTTTATTTTATTTTATTTTATTGAAATTTAGACGATTACATTCCTTAAAAAGAAGATTGAGTAGGCTGATATATTTTGCTTGCATTTAGCTTTATCTCTTCTATTTAAGCAGCTGGCAGCTGTACAAAATTTGAGCATCATATTTTAGCAAAACTATCTTGCAAAACTAAATACATATACAATAACATTTAAATCCTCTGCGATAAATTTCTCATGGGATAACAGCATTCTAGAGGTAAATCTCATCAGAGGCGTGTCTTTTGTCGATTGTGCACACCTGAATAATGTTCAATTTCAGATTCTTTGGATCGTTTCCATGACGGTGGTGCGCAGTCTAGAATGGTTTGAACTAGTCCAATCAGTTGTCGAAGTAAGTTTTTGGTACAGTTCCAGGCATTGAACAAACTCACAGATCTGCCAACCTAATCCGGCAAATTGGTAGTACCGCCCCTTTTTCTACACCAGTAAATTTTTAAAGTAATTTTCTTCAAATATATTTGCGATGAATTAAGATGAAAAAAAACGCTAAGAAATGACTGGTGCAGAAAAAGGGGAGGTACTAAAAATTTCCCGGATTAGGTTGGCAGCTCTGAACTCATCATCATTGTCTTAAGCAGCGAATCGCCAATAAGCAGCGAAATCACTGTTAGTATAGAATTTTAAATGCGCAATCTCTCCTAAACAGCAAAAGCGCTTACACTCCCATTTTGGTAGGCGAGATTGCGCAGCGTTTTATTAAATAATTACTCACCGTTAGAGGAAATCGTAGTGCTTGCACCGTTAGTCTAGGTCAGTAGGTTATGATAAATTGTTTAATTAAAAAATATTTTGTACTATTACCATTGTATTGAAATTCTTAAGAAGGGTTATGAAAATTCAAGCTTTTTTTTTTTTTTTTTTTTGAGAACAAGACAAAATGACCACGTTTTATCTTAAACTCTTGAAGCAACCAATATGCAAATTCAAGTCGGCACTTCACTATCGATGTTGTACAACAATCTACAGTGGTGGGCATAATTATAAGACACCTATCTAATTCGACAAATAGTGAAAGAAATGATTCAGGGCTTAAAAATGTGTTATCAAATACGTCAAAAACATAAATTTATTCTGTTATCACACGTAATTGTTTTACAGAAATGATATTTTTAGAGAGTTTAATAAAAAAAAAAATTAAAAATACCATGGACAAAATTATAAGACACCCTAATATTTTAATGAAAATACCGGCTTTTTTTTTCAAAAATAATGTGCAATATGCAAATTCTACACACTGTTATGACGTCAGCAGTTAACTAAAGCAGACGATAACCGACTTCACGCATTTACAAACATGCCACGAGGTACAGAATTAAAAGAAAGTGAAATTCGCGAAATTTGGAAATTAAATGGAACTGGTGCTTCAATTAATAATATTTCAAAAGTTATTAATCGCTCTAGATGAGCAATTAGAAATGTTTTGAAAAGAGGAATTAATGGATCGGTGATTAAAAGATCTAGACGTACTCCTTGCTTGTTCTCGAGAGACAGACGCCATGTGCTTTTGCTCACTACACAGAATAAGATGACCACTACAGGCAAGCATTAAGCCGGCACAAAATGGAACGTCTAAACTTCGCTAAACAAAGTATGGCCTGGACCTCTAAATGGTACTCTGTGTTATTTTTTGATGAAAAAAAAGTTTAACCTGGATGGTCCTTACGGGTTTCAATATTATTGGCATGATTTACGGAAGTCTCCTCATGTACTAATGAGCCGCCAAATGGGTGGAGGATCAGTAGTGTTTTGGGCTGGTATTTCGGCTCAAGGGAAAACGGATATTGCTTTTGTGCATTCAAGAATGAAATCCGAAAAGTATAACAATCTTCTTAAAGATCAATTAGCCATATACGGTGAACTTCTTTGTGGCGAAAACTGCACTTTCCAGCACGATAACGCGCCGATTCAAGCATAACACGAAACAAAAATGTGGCTTTTAGAGCAAAAGTATCAATGTTCTCCCGTGGCCTTCTCGCTCCCCATATTTAAATCCCATCGAAAGCTTTTGGGGAATCTTAGCTCGTGCGATTTACCGAAATGGTAGGCAGTTTATATGTGTCGAAGACCTAAAGAATGCAATAAAAAGTGCTTAGGAAGAACTGTCTTGCGGTATTTTGTTAAATTTGATAGATTCGATGGCGAATCGCCTCTTTCATGTTATAAAAAACAATGACAGCTCCATCAAATATTGAATAACCATGTTAGAGGATTTTCTTTTAGACTATTAGTGTCTACTAATTATGTTGACCACTGTATTTGGAAAAAACGGTTGGTGTCTTATAATTTTGTCCATTATGTTTTTAAGTTTTTTCATTAAATTGTATGAAAATATCATTATTATAAAATGGTTATATATGATAACAGAATGAATTTATGTTTTTGACGTATTTGGTAAACCGTTTTTAAGTTCTGAATCTTTTCTTTCACTATTTGTCGAATTAGATAGGTGTCTTATAATTATGTCTACCACTGTAAAACTTCAACTCGTACTCTTCTGTGTTCCTCTGTACTCTTTCGCTCCAAACCCCTATGTACGCAAGGTCTCCTACGGCGTGATCTCCCTAGCTTTACTTTTGTAAATTTCTTTTCAAATTTATTTAAAGGGAAATTTTTAACATTAATTTGGTTCACGAAAAAAAAAAAAGGCGGGTCAGTAGCCATTTTGTAAAACAATGTTTTTTTTTTTTTTTTTTTTCCTACATTTTATTACTAATCGGCAAAACATAAATTTTCTAATAATTTGAGGGAAAAAACATAAAAGGTAATAGGAAAGTTAACAGATTTTTGCTTCCAATTCTGTAATGAAAATATTACATAAGATTACTTTCATTTATTTATTTTTACACATACAAAAAATAAAATTAAAAACAGTACGCAACTGGATTTGATTGTATATTCAATCAAAACATAAACATTCAAAGTTTATCTAAAGCACTAATGAAAACGTAAAAATCTAGAAAGACAATAAAGGAAGAAAATGTTTGAAGCAGACATTCCTACGTTAGATTTATTTTCTTTTGTAATGTTAAGAAATTAGGTATGGTCAGTCTGCCACATTTATGTATTTTATTTATTTTCTTTAATCTGCCCTTGTATTTCTTTATTGGAAATGTTCGAAAACTTCATCTTTGTTAGAAATTTCTATCTTTACTTTAACTGCGCAACCCGACCCGCTTAATAATTACATTTTATTTTCCAACTGGAACCTTTCAAAAATTCGTTTCTGTTTTGACTGCCCGGCTTGACCCATTTAAAAAATCGTCCTTGAATTGCTGTCCCGGTCCGGCCCATTTTAAAATTTACATTTACCGGCCCGGCCCGCATAAAAATTTGCTCTTAGGTTGCTGGCCCGATTCGGGCCACTGCAGATCACTACTTTCCCCTCAAAGAAAGAAGAAGAAGAGCAAGAAAGAAAGAAAGAAAATGCGATATATGGAGTTAATTTACAGTGAAAAGTAGCAATAAAATAACAAAACTTTTTTTTTTTTTTTTTTTATAACCACGTAATCATTAATAGCTTTATATAAATATTTAATAGACATTAATTGACTTGTACATTGTATACATTATATATGTATATATAAAAGATGAAATTTTAATTTTGAATGGGTTTACGAAGTGTTATGTATTATAGATGATTCTATACAATTAAATAAGGAAAATAAATTTTGTAAAATTAATAAGATAGTTTAATATGATAATGGTGTTTATGTTTACGCGTAGTGCTAAATAAAAACGGAATGAAAAAACAAGAAAGTTTTAAATTTTATTTACAAACAACGAAATTGTACTTTCCACATCTAAAAATGTTTCAATTATGAGCATATTGGTTTAACAAATTAAAAAGTTTTATTTGAATGTAACTTGTGATAACGAAAAATGAAATTTTAAATTAAATGGTTGACTCATCTATTGTATTAAAAATTACTTACTTGGAGTTTGAAGCATTGTTTTTCATAGTAAAACTTTAAAGCAATTGAAAGCTTGTTTTTACATAAACTGAATTATTAGCAAGTTCTATTTATATTTAAAGAAAATTCCAGTACAGAAAGTAGTATCAGACTCACAGAAGGATAAGATCCCTATCCTATTTCCATATAGAAATCTTAACTGTGTATTTACAAAAGCTTTCCGTGATTAAATAGAAAAGTGTTTATTGTTAGAAAATATTGGTGGAAGCGGAAACACCTTAATATGTAAATGATACCACATTTATATGGAATTACTTTTAGATAATTTATAAATTATCCTGCTCTAGATTTCTTTATAAACATATTCTTGAAATGTATACTTTTAAGAATATATTACCAGGAATTTTTTAATTCCAATAGTTTACGGATTTATAGCGATTTTAGTGACGCAGCATTTCAGCTCGTTACGCAAGAGCAAATTGGACAATAGACAAATCCAGACTATATGATCATATGTAAGCTCATGCACTTAAGGAATCTCCGATCTTAATCAGGAATCACCGACCAACAAAATATAACAATAACTCACAGTTGAATGTAACAATAACTCACGTATGCGGAATACTTTTGCTCAAAATTTAAACGCGAAATTTTCTCAAAACTACATTTTTCAATATGGTTAACATGGTATGCCAAGTTGTATTCAAAGAATTTATACTAAATTTTGTACCAATCTACAATATATAACGTTCTATCGCGTCTACAAATATTGTATCAATATTTTTATTATTATTATTGTTATTATTATTTTACTCTTTTCAAAATATTAAAAATTATAAAAAAAAAAAAAAAAAAAAAAGATTGATTTTCCCCCCCACACATTCACCATTTTGCCTTTTTTTTTTTCCTATTAGGTAGGCGCTATAACGGAATTCTTAATAATTAAGTTTTTTTTTTAATGTTTTAAATGAGCCAGAAGGACTTGTAATGTATTGGAGCTAACTAACCCAAGAATGTCTTTACAAGTATTCGACGGCCACTCATCGGTGGAATAAAAACTATGAAGGTCCCCTAAAAATGATCTGCAGTCGTGTGAACCAGAACACCCATTTTTTTTTTTTTTTTTTTTTTTTTTTTTTTTTCCACCATTTGCCAGCTTAAAATTTTAGATTTTAATTTTTTTTTCTGGATGTTTTTGCATATTTTTAAAAGATCAATAAATGTTTTATAGAAAAAAAAAAATCAAAACGCGAGAAAACGTCCAAAATTTATACCTCTAGACAAGAATATCCTCTTAAATGTAATCATGTAATCTTTTAATAAATATACGTGGTGTTCTGTATGAAATAATATATATATATATATATATATATAATAAAGTATAAATACTTAAGATATTTGCGTAACTTTTTATGTCTACTTTAACGTAAACTGCCATTTTTTTCGTTTATCTGAAGCGGTTGCGAGTTTACCGTTTGGTAAATTTCTCAAGCAATTTGTTAGGCAAATGCTGCTTGCTTTTCTCTGTTTTGAAACCTAAAGGAATGTATATGAAATTTTCGTACTCTCGCAGCACAAATAAAGCATTTGGGAAATTACGTATACTACATACGGCTTTATATAACTCAATATACTTAAAGAAAAGGCAAAATACGTGTGCAAATATTCACTAAATTTTCTATTCCTTTTCTTCTTTTCTTCTGTTATTCAATATCAGTTTTTTGTAGACTAAAATAAATAGGTAAAACCATTTTGCTAAACATCTAAAATTTTATTATAATGTATCGGAATATACAAGGTATTACTAAAAACGATGTAGTTAGACACATGTGCAACTAGATTTAAATAAATTAAGAAAAATCAAGTCAATGATAAAAATAAAATAAATAAAAATAAATAAATAAATGTTAAAAATAAGAGTATACACAGTAATAACTTTTTGGAGTGTTGATCAACATATATATATATATATTTATTTTGTAAAAATATGCAACAAATAATGACACGTTTTCTAAATATTTTGTGAATATTTACCTTTATATACACATTAATCTTTTATTCATAGTCAATTTTTAAACAAACATTTTAAATTAATTTCAATGATATTGCTAAGGAGACATAAAAACTTGTTTTTCCCAATAATCATTGCACATAAGTTATAAATAAATGAATGCAATTTTATGCTTTTTTAAAAGTTCATTCTCTTAGTCAACCTTTACTAAATATGACTAAAACGAGCTAGGAACTGTATAAAAAGTTAATTTTTGTAATTTTCAAAAAAAGTATTTATTTATTGTTTTATTTAAACATGCCATATTATAACTGCTTACTTATATATATATATATATATATATATATATATATATATATATATATATATATATATATATATATATATATATAGATATTGTAATAGGAAGTACTGATATGTCTACTACCAATGATCGCGGTAATAAAGCTCTCCTCACGGCTTTGCTTTGTATCTTATATATGCATTAACGTTAATTAAAAATTTCAATTATAAATCATATATTTATTAAAATTATTTTCTATGTAGATTCGTATACTTTAAAGACAATAACTTTGTATAAGATATAGAAGAAAATGCATGACGGATTAAATTCAATTTCTGAAGAAAAATTGCAGTAAAATATTTACTATATCATTAAATTTCAGGGGATTTTATCTTCTAAATAATCATTCTTAGTTTTTACACCTACTTGTCTCAATAAAAATCTACAGTAAATTAAATAGATATGTTCATGTTTTTAGTATTGATAAACTATTTACTGACATTTGATGCTTTATCATATGTTTATGTAGATATTATCATCCTGATAAACAATATATTGGTATATACAAGTCGGCGTACATCCAGAAATAGACTTTTGTATAGTTAATGGACTAAAACTTTATAAAAGTTAGAATAAAATGTATTACAAGTAAATTTCGCTTGCTAGATAAATTCTGAAGGTACAGTAAATACAACGTCAACGTCAATGAAGTTCGTACACATAAAAAAAAGCTTGATATGTGGGAAACGCAGCGGAAGGTATATTGAAAAAAAAAACATTTTATTACAACACTGCAACAGCATTTGCGTTACTTTGCAGCAAAACAAATAGTTATAATAAGCAATGCAAGCATATCCTATTGCATATCAAAAATAAAAAATGTTCGTTCGACTTCATTACCAAGAGGTGGCGTCACCTTTACGTTGGATAACTGCAGCATGAGGATTAGGCATGCACGATACTAAACGGCTTAATGTGGTTGTAGGAATTTTTCCCCATTCCTGCCGCAGATAATACTTCAGTTGTTGTATACTGCGGGGACGACGCTGGGTCACCTTCCTCTTAAGAATTTTCCAAATACTCTATAGGCGAGAGATCTGGACTTGCTGCTGGCCACTCTAAAATAGGGACACGTTTCGACCTTAGCCACGTTTGTGTTAACTTCGCTATATGCGGCCGAGCATTGTCTTGTTGAAATAAATATCATTTTCTACCAAACAGTCGCTGCACTGATTTCCGTAAATTTATGTCAAGAATTTTAATATAGTCCTAAGCCTTTATCGTATCTGTGCAAAAATGCAAATTGTCAATCCCATTTGCTGCTATGCAAACCCACACCATCACAGAGCTTGGTTTAGAAACCAGGATGGATCGTTTGCTTCATCCTTCTTTCTAATAACTTTTCGACCAACATTCCCATATGAAACCTGAAAAATGGATTCATCTATCTACAATACCTTTGCCCACTGCGATGGAGTCCAGCTGAGGTGAGATTTGGCCCACGCTACACGCCGACGTTTATTCGCTGTAGTGAAGAATGGATTACGCCTTGTTTTGTAGATTGCGTAGCCACATCCTTTTGATATATGAACGCGTAGATGCTTCGGAAATAGTTTTTCCAAAGTTTTCTCTAGCCCATCTACTTAGGTCTGCGACTGCCAAGTGACTATTTTTAGAAATATGTCGATAAAATAAGCTCACTTCCCGATCCATCAACTTTAGATTCCGACCGGGGACTTTTCCAGGACAACTTTTTCCAGTTGTAGTGAAACGTTTTATAATAACGCACACTGTAGGCTGTACCAAATGCAATGCTCGGCTAATTTGGTGCTGTGAAATACCATTTTGGTGATGTTGTATAATTTGATTGCGTACCACAAGATCCGTAGCTCGTCCCCTTGCCATGCTTCTGCTTAGCACAGATAACGACCGTGCATTGCTCGACCATATATGTTGTTTGCTCCCCCTGACGTCGCTGACTCAGAATTGTGTTCGAAACGGCTGGAATGTTCTCGTCCTTTCTACTGAACGAACTACGTTGCAAAGCATTGGGATTCAGAAAGCAGCTTCAGACCAACTTTCAGTTGCTTTTTTTCTTTACTTTCATTTTATTTTCTTCAGTTGCAATAGTTGAACGCAGTCTACACCTACATATAACTACGAATATTAAAACGTTTCGAAGATCCCATATTTTTTTATTTACAAAAATCTTAGTGAACGTTCTTCATTGACGTTGACGTTGTATTTGCGGTAAAATATTTACTACATATTTATATTTGAGAAATTTTATTTCTGCTAAAAAGTCCCTCGAAATTTGTATATTCCTTATCTGTATTAATATAATTCTGCAATAAATTGAATAGAGTTTTCCGTTGTTGCAGTATTTATAAATAGTTTAATTACGTTTTTTGAATAATTATTAGTAGACTTCATTATCGTGACAAGCAGTTTATTAGATACAAGTTAGATACATCCATCTGCAAACATTTTTAGTTTAAGGACAATAAACCTTCAAAAGTTAGAATATATTTTATTACCGATAAAATTCAGTTGCTGGAGAAAAACTGCAGTTAAAATTATTCATTCAAGATTCATTCAAAATTATTCAATTCCCTAGTATTAATAAAGTTCTCCAATAAAATGAATAACGAAGTTCTTAGTTTTAGTAGTGACACACCATTTATTGACATTTGTTGAGTAATTAAAAGTTTAAGTAGGTAATATTATTTTCATAAACAAAACTTCAGATATGAGTTAGCATATATTCAAGCATAGAATTGTTTGTAGTTTAAGTATTATAAATTTTTTGCATATGTTATAATATATTTGTATTACAGGTGAGATTCACTAGCTAGATCAAAATTGTAGAAAAATATTATTGTAATTTTAAATTTCAGCAATTTTATGTCAGCTTAATAATCTTTCTAATATTTTCCCCTTTATATTAAAAAATTCTGCAGTAAATTCAATCGAAGCGTTTATTATTTTAATTGGTATAATCCATTTACTAACATTCGAAGAGTAATCTTAAATTTATAAGTAGATTATGATACCTGTCAATATCCTGATTATGAATAAAATTATTTTTTAGTACACGTCCCTACTCCTACAACACTTTATTTTTAGAGTAAGTATCTCTAAATGTAATTACAATTAAATCAGTATAAAATTACTCTAAAAAAATACAGGTGTGAAAAAAAAAGAGGGTACTAAAAGTCTTCCGTTAATTAATGAGATGTTTTGCAGGTATAAAATATTATCGCAATAAATTTTATATCCAGTACATGTTGACACCTATCCATGAATATATATATATATATATATATATATATATATATATATACAATATAGATTATAAATTAGAAAAATATTCAGTTCCATGTATATGTATTTATTTTCTTTTATTTACAATGAAATACTAATTCATCCCAAAACAAAAGTATATTCAATGAGATATATTTCTTTCATTACCACTCACGGTTACATTTTCTGCTTGACACTTTTGACAAATATTTTTCCGTTCAAATATCAGTTTTCTCAGGTTGACTTCTCAGAAAATGTAATATAGCAAATGACATTTTATAACATACATGTCTCTAAATGAATAATGTATAGATATCCTTTTGATGAAATATAGAATTTATTTCTACTTCAGTAAACATCATGTAGTGTTAAATTTAATGTATTTATTCTTCATAGAGCTTAACTTATACGTATCAAAAGTGTCACAAGAGTTGTAGTTAAGGCATATGTCATGCGTAAAATAACATACATGTTATACTTTTGGAAAGCTTTAAATTACTTTACATAAAATTGAAATTTACTTATAAATGTTAAGCATATTAAATAATGTGAGAAAGAGAACATAGAGTCAAAGGGTCACAAGTGTATGTATGTCGAACAAATATTAAAATCGGTAAAAGGAATTAGAAAAACGTTTTAGACAATTTTCAAAACATTAGTAATCTATGATAAAATGCGACAAGATGGGGAAAAATTGTTTATTTTAGCCATATTAAATTAGTCTGTAATACTTTATCATAATAGACAAACTTGTTTTATTTTATATTAAATATAATTATTACATTTTTATTATTATCAGTATTATTATTATTATTATTATTAACTAAGAACAGAGTCAGTCTTTAAATTGTTTATACCAATAAAAATAAAAAAATAAAAACGTGTGGTGAACAATTAAAAATGATAAAAATAGATCAATGTGTAACAAAATTTCCATTCCATGTGTGCAAGAGCATGAATATATTTTGAAAGCAAAATGTAGGAAATTTCAAAAGATAATAAATGTGGAAAATATTTTTTAAGCTCTCTCCCTCTCTCTGTATATATATATATATATATATATATATATATATATATATATATATATATATATATATATATTTATTAAGGGAATAAAGTTCATCTTTCTTATTAGAATAGATGTAATAATCAATCAAGTAATTTCAACTGGACATATTTATCATCATAGTAACAAGGCTGGGGTTTTCTCTCGTAGAGAGGGGCCAGCGAACTATTTTAATGGATTACACAATAACACGTCAGTACATTAACTAAAATGTTATAAATAGATCCTTCATAGTTTTGTTCGGCACACTAAGACGAAAAAAGGCAATATTTTAAGGATGCAAGCACTGTTATATGAGGCAAAAAGGAGAAGAGGTGAGGGAAATTTTTCCCTACTGACGTAATGTTATGTGATCAAAAAGGGTGTTAGTTGATCAAAAGGTAGTTTAGTTCTATCTACTTATTTAATTTGTTCTTCTCTTTTCAGATAGGGCGTGAATAAAGACTGGGAGGATATTTTCGGTTTGGAGGGAAAAAGGAAATTTGGAAGAAATATAATGAAAAAAAAAAAGAGAGAGATTAATTTTCCCAGCGGTTATTTTAATAAAGAGGAAATGAAAGTTTCGATTTGCAAAGAACAAATCTGAATCATTATTAAAGAATATATTAATTAATATTAAAAGACATAATTAAAGGATTTTTATATTACACACACACACACACACACACACACACACACAAACACACACACACACATATATATATATATATTATTATTATTATTATTATTATTATTTAACAATAGTTAATATATATATATATATTTCAAATTAATTTTAGGCTTTTTAGTAAATCAGGAATAAAATAAAAATTATCTTAAAGATGATTCCTAAAAAAAGTGTAAATACATAAATATTGAAATAAATATGAAAGACGTTTTTTGAAACTCTATACATACATTATTTTTTCATACTTATAAACAATAATTAAAAATAAAAATCAAATTATTTCAGGCGTTTTAGTAAATCAGTAATAAGATAAAAATCCCCTTAAAAAAGATTTCAAAAGCAGTATAAATACATAAATACAAAATGCTAATTTTTAATGTTTTCTACGTGTTTTTGTATTTTCAAATTATTATATTAGTTTAAAAAGAAGAACAAAACCCCCAAAATTTGCATTATTTATAATCTTATATATTTATTGTTTTAATTAATATATTTATTTTGTAAATCATTGTTTAACAAAAAAAAAAAAAAAAAAAAAAAAAAAACATAATATTGTTTTTTAAGATTATTTTTTTAGTTATATACATATATAAAGCTTTTAAATATGTAGATATGTGTTTATTTTGATGTTTCTAGAATTAAAAATAAATAAATAAATTCTTCCAACTATTATGATAAAATTAAAGTAAATCCGTGCATAAAGAATCAATATACTTTTCCAGTAGATAGAAATATTAAAATATTTTAATATATAATTTTTTGATCACGAAAAGAATAGAAATATTCTTTCTTTCATATTATTTACATTTACATTTTAAAAGATTTTGTTTTTGCCATGAATAATACATGATATGTATATATATATATATATATTTTTTTTTTCTTTTAAGTAAGAGTAATAAATATGCTTAATATGAATAAATATTTAACTTTATCTTTTATAAATTATACTTTTCAGCTTTTATGTATTTTTTCCTCTGTTTTTCAATGATAAATAAAAATCTTTTTTAAAAAAATTCATTTTTATAAATTTTTGCTGTTTTGTTATCTATTTTCAAGTTGTTCAACATTTACATCATTGTCCTTTACCTGCAAAAATCAATCTTGAAAAACATACCATTGTAAATTAATGGTAGATTATTTCACTAAAATAATTTGGAAACATGTCTTTTACTTCAAAAAAAGGAGGAGGTTGTCATTCAAAACGTATGTTTTTTATTTTTATTTTGGTTTGTTAGCTCATAACTTCTGAATGGATGATCCGATTTTGATACTTTTTTTTATGTTGTAAAGGTCTTGGTCTGAAATAGGTCCCATTGTAATATCTTTACGATCAAAAGAAAATACTGGGTGCCCAAAAAAGTCAGTCCCGACACATTTAATTGCTGAACGGCTGCAGCTATAGTTATAAAATGGTATGTAGGTATAGTAAAGTGGACATGTGCTACGCGATTCAACCGCCTACAGCGCCACCTTGAGGAAAACAGCGGAGTTAGCGTTCCTATCTTGGAAACGGTGCAAGATAGTGGAAAAACGTGAATTATAAAATTGAAACATCATCGATTTAGTACGAGAAGACAGTTTGTAGAAATTAATGCTTAAAATAGAACGTTTAAAACGTGCATTTATTTGTTTACAATTTCCTATTTTGTGCACACTTAAACTACATTGCATACGTTGTAGCGTAGCAGGTGACATTTATGCTATGTAAATTCAAAGCATGGTTATTGTAAGCGTTCACATCGATTAACATATTGACATTTTAAATCGTCTTCATAAAGGAAGAGGTTCTCAATACAAACCATACTTATTATTGTTGTTTTTGTTGAAATTTTTTAGCTTATAACATCGTAAGAGATGCTTTAATTTTAATACTTTTTTCTTTGTTGTTGTTGTCGTAAAGATATTGGCCTCAAAGAGGTTTCATTATGATTTCATTAAGATATAAACGAATTACAGGATAGTCAGAAAAGTCTGTTCTCACTTTAACTGCTGTACTCATACAGCTACACTGGTAAATTAGTATGCAATTATCGTAAAGTGGCCATGCACTACGAGATGCGATCGCTTATAGCGCCACCTGGTTGGAACAGAGCGAAGTTAGCGTTTATATCGCGAAAAAAGTACAAGGTACGAGAGAAAAAGTAAATTACAAAGTTGTACAGCATCAGTGATTTAGTACGGAAACACACCTTGTAGACATAAATGTTAAAAACAAGATACTAAAATGTTCATCTATTTGTTTGCAGTTTTCTATACTGTAAACAAATCGAAAACCTTTATTTAAATGTTGAAACTTCTGTCCGTCAGCTGCAATGCATATTTTGCTCTTTGTTTGAATTTTACGCTGCTCACTTTCCAGCGTAGCGGATGACACGTATTCACTATAATGTTCAATATATGCCTAAAAGATTTTTTTTTTTTTTTTTTTTTTTTTTTTTTACGAATACAGAGTATCCTTTCTTTACATTTCTAAACCCTTTTTAATTTAACGTAAGTTCATTCAACAGATAGTTTTTTTTTTCTCATATCCGATAAAGGCAAGAAAGTGACACAATTTAAAACTGCAGGATTTGAGAAAAATCAACTTAAAGATAACTTGACTAGAATCAAACTGACAAAACTGTCACTTGAGTGGATAATTTTCTAGATGGAGATTTAACTTGTTTGTTCACATTGGTTGCATTCCATATATTTTTCAGTTACATAAACCCTTTTTTAAGTTTTGTCACTTTTCTTCAGGGTTCTGATTTGTGAAACAGCCATCGAAGGTCTTCTGATGTTCTGCTATATGAATAAATTTTCACTGAAAAAAAAAAAAAAATCTTTTTATAAAAAAATAGAACAGACTCCAAAAAGCAACTACTATTCAAACAACTTAAAAAAAAAAATAAAAAGGTATAAAATGAAACTGTAAATTACGTCTAAAAGTATAAAATAATTTCCGTCGCCAAACAACCTATAACACTACAATTAATCATAACTTTTGAAGTCGGCGCAAAAATAAATAAAAAATGATACCTTTATTCAATATAAAAATCAAATTCTATTCAAAATAGACATCTCACAATGTCACCTGCAAAACGCAGCCGAAAACTACTTTGATTCAAGAAAACAGATAAGATTTCGTAAACTGCAATCAAGAATATGAAACAATACTTCGTACAATATACATACTTGCCAACCATCTCATTATGAACCGTACAATCT
Source organism: Salticus scenicus (assembly GCA_963930645.1). NCBI lineage: Eukaryota > Metazoa > Arthropoda > Arachnida > Araneae > Salticidae > Salticus > Salticus scenicus. Next base: position 183,798,144 of record OZ005653.1, on the reverse strand, counting down.
TTAGTACCCGCCTTTTTTTCACCACACCAATCGTTTCTTAGAGTAATTTTATTCTTCTTTAATCGTAACAACATTTGGAGAGAATTACTCTAAATATATAGTGGTGTGGATAAATAACGTTTTTTCAAGGAGCGTTAACAATTGTACGGTTATTAATGAGAATGTTGGCAAGTATGAATACATATATATATATATATATATATATATATATATATATATATATAATGAAGATATATATCTTGCGGGTATATTTTTCAACGATAAAATAATATAGGAAACACGAAAATGGATCATTTGAGACAACAGCATTTGTAGATTCCGATCTAAAAACAAAACTTTAAAAATGAATTAAATTTTATTTAATTTTGTGCCGACTTCAAAAGTTATGATTAATTATAGTGTTATAGGTTGTTTGGTGAAGGAAATTATTTTATACTTTTAAGTGCAACTTATAGTTTCATTTTATACCTTTTTTTAATTTTTTTTTTCAGTTGTTTAAACAGTAGTTGCTTTTTGGAGAAGGTTCTATTTTTTTTTACAAAAAAAAAAAAAAAAAAAACTTTATTAACTGTTATGTTCTATGCATTAACCCTAGTTTTAATGCATTAGTTTTTTATAAATATTCAAATCTTACGCAATATTCAGTGCTAGAAATTTTCAAACTTATTTTCGTTCATTTTCTGTACGTCAACACGTAGATATTTTAATACTAGATTTAAAGATACAAATAAGTTCAAATGCTGATTTATGTATATCCAGAAGCACACACCAGTCGCAGACTTATACACACAAACGTACGCACACACTAGACACAGACTTAAACACACAAAAGTACGCAAACACATAATTTAAATCTACACAAACGGATACACACACGCATATTCATATATATACATGTATGTGTTTGCATGTGCGTATTGTTTAGTCTCATTTTTAATGTCTATTTTTTGTTATAGAAACATGGTACACAAAAGTATGAAATTAAATTCTATCTCCTGCTGATTTTCCGTACCTAATGCTCAGTCTTTGGGTTATCAGGTTCCATGTTATGATTTCTATAACGGCATGAATATTTGTAGCTACCATTTAACCAGCGCAAATTTTTGTGTTTTTAAGTACTTGATACTGGAGTCGGTACTAAAAAAAAAAAAAAAAAAAAAAAAAAAAATGCGGTACTAACCGGTAATAAAGAAGTACTTTCAAATGACATGTTTGAAATTTGAAATTTAAAAAGTGCGAGGGTTACATTTCAACCAACCCCGATTTTTGTACCCTTGAGTGATTGGTACTGGTGCCGGTACTAACGAAGATTTTTGGAGCACTAACCGTTACAAACAGTGTACTTTCTAATGATATAACTGAATTTCGTAATTTCAAAAGTGTGCGGGCTGGTGAAATGCACCTGCAAAAAAGATTTTTTTTTTTTTTTTTTTTTTTTCACGAAACAGTTTTTTTTTTTTTTTTTTTTTTTTTTTTTGTATTATATATATTCTGTAAAATTTAGAGGTTATTTTTTTATTTTATTTTATTTATTTATTTATTTATTTATTTTTTTTTTTTACAGTGGACAAGGATATTTGTAGCGGTTCGATATCTATTTATGTCCCATACAAATGAGCAGTAAAATAAAATAAAAAAAAATAAAAAAAAAAAACAGAATGATCATTGAGCTAAAAACATATCCCATTTGTTCAACAACTTACAAAATAAATGTAAAAAATAAAATCATCATAAATATTTTGTATCTTACTACTTTTTAATATATGGCTGAGGACTGAATAGCAATCATAATAAAATATACACCTAAGGTTAATGAAACTTTTTTAAAGAGTAGTGTCAAATATATCTACGTAAATTATAACGTTAAAAATATTAATTATAACAAAATTATAAAAAATATACAAGTATGGTTAAAGAAATTATTCAAAGATTTTATATAATTATAACATATATATAGTATAAATTATAACATTATTACGGATTTTTAAAGGTTTCTTTTTGTATATTTGCACTCGAAATGTTATACTGAATCATTATAATCGAATAAATACATACAATGCTCTTAATTCCACTTTTATTATTATTTTATTTTCGTAGGTATAGTTTTATTAATCATGATTTTTTTTTCTTGACTTTTAATAAGCATTTCGGATTTTGTACTTTATCATTTTAATAATATATATATTTTTTAAATTGTAAAATATGGTAACTTTATTTTCAATTTTTTATTTTAATTGTACTTTGACGTAAAAGGTTTTCAATAGACATTGCATGATACGAAAAAATACTAAAACCATGGATATTCTCTTGTATAACTAGGAAAATTATGAGAAAGACACAGTTAAAAAGATATACTGTGATGTGAAAGTTGATCATGTGTTTATAATTCAAAATAAAACGAAATAAAATAGTACAGGAATTAACATTCCCTATTCTGTGAGGACTACAAAAACAAAAAGAGACTTGTTCACAAGACACTTGTTGAATAAAAATGCCAAAAATGCGACACGAAAAGAAGTTCCATCCATCACACATGTTAATGAGTGACGAATCTAAGCTATTCAGTCTGCCATCTTATCTTTGCTGCATAGTAAGACTATGCATGCATAGTATGTATGTACGTATAGCCGCGGTTCCTAAACTGTGTATCGTAAACGGATCTTTTGTGGGTCATCGAAAATTTTGAATGTGCATGTAAATTTTCGCAGTTTTCACAAATATCATAAATGTGACGCTAATCAGCATTAGAGTTTTCATGTTATGAAAAAGAAGATAACACCGAATCGGTGTGCGTTATTTGCATCAAAGTACTTACAAATGAAAACATGCGACCTAGTAAATTCATTTGGCAAGCCTACTTACTTAAAAAAAAAAAAAAAAAAAAGTCTCTTGAAATTTTTTAAAACAAACATAAAAAAGACTTTAAAAAGAAAACTGTTGCATATTACCAAGATCAGCAAAAGAGCAGGTTTCTTATCTCATTAGTTATAAAAATACGAATATTTTTAGGTCGCACACAATTGGCAAAAGTTCGTTGCTAACAGATAATAAATACGTTTGAAGTTACGTTAATTTAAAAAAGGATTCGAGACAATATCACTTTCATATAACAGACACGATAAAATGTTGTACTGGGCTGAAAACCATTTTCTCCAAAGAGTTACCCAGAGAAAATTTTTCTCGTTAAAACTAGACGATCTGAATGATGCACAATGTTTATCCTAGCTTGTGTTTTGTCGTTACAAATGGAACAGCGAACTGCCAGACGACATATTATTTTATATACAACTTATTCGAGGAATTTGCAGGAAATTTTTCAGTCATAAGAAATCTAAAGTTTTAAATTGTATGAACTGTGTCCACATAAGTACATATGGTGCGCGAGCTATGTGCGAAAAAAAAAGTTCTGATTTATGTGCTTGCAATAAGCTCAACTACGGCTTATACTTACTTTAATATTCACAAACAAGTACTGGTATAAAAAATTGTGCATGTTAATTTATATATATATATATATATATTTGGAGCGTTAAAGTTAAAACAGTGTATTTCATAAAATCTAGACCGTTACGATCATGCTTATTTGAAAAACTTTGCAAAGAGTTTGGAATAATAAGTAACCACAAATCACATCTTCTACATGTGGAATTACGCTAGCTGTCAAAAGAGAAGAGGATATCAATACTTACGCACTCAAAGTACTATCTCACTTTCCGTAACAGAAAATACTATAAAAAGACTGATTAAGCGCATTACTATTTAGAAATTGGACATACCTAATCAAATGTATTCAAGAGCGAGAATGCAAAAATTTCAACTGTTTAAAGCAATTCTATATATGAAAAATCTGGTGTGTAACAGCCACACGACATCCATTACCCAGTACTACACACATTATAAGCATTTTATATACAAAAGCATATTTAAAAGTGAGTTAAAATGGCGAGTTTAAAAAAAATCCGTACAACCGTTTTAAAGGAACGCCTTTGCGAGGCATGAAATTGAGCTATTTATACAGGACGCCTATCAATTTTCCTGAACTAACTAACTATATAATCCTAAAGGACATCTAATAGAGTGTTTATATAGCAAGAAACTCGTTAGAGCCGTTTTTGCGGTACGGACTTACGGTTCCACTTCCGGTTTCCGATGTCCCAATTCCGGTTTTTCAATTTTCACCAAAATTTGGAAATTTCATCTGCACACCAGACGTATTTGAATTCTAAAGTTTCATAGCTCTATCTTGATTAGTTTCTGAGCTATAATAGCCAGAATATTCTCCACATACATACATACACACACACACACACACACACACACACATACACACACATAAATACATACACACTGACCAATCGCCAAAAACCACTTTTTTGGACTCAGGGGACCTTAAAACGTGTAAATCAGGTGAAAACCCGATATCGAATTTTTAGACCGAATACAATACTTCCATTACCTACGGTAGTAGGGTAATGGAAGTAAAAATACTGCTTAAATTGTACTTTATGTTAAAAAAAAAATGGTGGACAGCCATCGATAAGGCATGGCAAAATCCTGAAAACGAGTCAGCTTCGGACATGATCTGCTGTTACTGTCACTTGCACTGTGGAACTCCATGAAAAAGTCGCAATGTTTTGGGGCGATAAAAATGAATTAGAAAAGTAATTGCACAATCTCAATTTCGGAACGCTCATGTATTCAACAGATAAATTCAGAAAATTTAATGACTTACATTTTCTCAAATGTATGGGAAACGTTTGCAGAGCATGACACAATTCAAGTGCTCGTCAAAAAAATGCATTTATTACAAAAAATTCATTGATAACCGGAAATCTTTAAACATTTCAAACATTTATAACAGAAAATAATGTGTACGTATCTGGCAGCATAATTTTTAAAACTCAAAATATTTGACCGTTTTAATATATATATATATAATTATTACTTAATTAAGCAATGTAAAAATGGTAAGAGAAGAACTGGATTGCACATGTCTTCCAAGAAGACTTTACTACTGCCATACCTTTGAAAGCTAACGGTGAATTTACCGACTCACCTAAAATACATCATTAAATTTTAATTTTAACCGTAGTAAAATGACATAATTCTAGTTATCTGTCAAGCAATTTTTTCCAATTCTTTCAAATGAAGTTTTAAAATTATTAATTGTTTTATAACTTCATACATCTGTGAAGTTGTATTTTTGGAAATGGTCAGAATTAAAACAAATGTAGATACAAACTAAATTTATGAACTCTAAAAATATATTTATATGTGATCTGGACTTCATTACTACTATAAACAGCAATGTAAAACATACGCCCTCACCATACAGACATGATTAGCAATATACTCGTATTTGGTAAAATTATACTTAAGAAATATTCTATTTTCATATATATATATATATATATATATATATATATATAGGATAGATGCTCCATTAAAATGACATGCTCCAGTAATTGACATCTATCCCGAAATAATTAATAAATAAGGAAAATAATAAAAACATATATTTTACATATAAGAATTTTAACATACAAGAATTTTATGTGAAACACTGGAGCATAGGGTGATAATAACTGGTAAAATGAATAACTAGCAGTGTCAAACACTGGAACATTGGGTGTCAATTACTGATAAAATGAAAAACTGGCAGTGTCAATTGCTGGAACATTGAGTTGGTGTCAAATAAAAATTTATCAAAAAAATAATTGTTATCAAATGTATATATTTTAACATATATGTGGTTCTGAATGTCTTTCATGCCATATGTATTAACTTAAGATTTCTAAATATATTTTCTGATGACTAGAACATTAAAAACATCAGTGATGGCTCTAAAAGTGTCAATCACTGATGCACTTGTGAGGTTGAGACGTTAGAACGTCACCACAGTTGTTTCAATTAAGCTGGATCCAGCAAAGTAGGAAGTGGGGACGGTTAAAATCACTCCGTCGCCAGTGGCTCGGTGACGGTTGAGGTCGAGATAGTTTTGTGTCGGCAGGGTGCTGCATTAAAAGACTTAGATTTTGAATATTAGTTAAATTAGAAGTGATTTTTGAAAGTACGGATTGAAATGTAGTGAAAGGAGGGTGTAGGAAGAAGTATAAAAATAGAGATGGTTTTAGTAGATAGTGTGGATGTTGGAGGATCGTATAGTGGATGTTGGAGGATCTTATAGCGAATGTGATGATTCTTATTTTGGTGAATATCGAAAGTAGAGTAGAGGAGATTTAGTGGCGTGAAGTTAAGTAGCGTTAAGTGTTGGTGAGTGTCTACTAGTTTCGGAAGGTTCAAGCTGGGATAGAAGGGAATCCTCTGTTCCATAGTGAAGCAGTATTAGTGAAGTACGAGAGCAATCGTCTCTGCACCTTCGGCTATCTGCTGTGGTGAGATATTTAAGATTATCTACTTAAATTGTTGATTCACATATTTTGATTAAGTAAAACGTTGACTGAGCTAAGCTTTAGTACCAGGCCGCCCTCCCATTCATCTGCTCAAATAAACTTTAGTTATTGTTATTTAAAGTCTTGTGTTCTCTTAGTAATCTAAGTATTTAAGTTAAGATGGAGTTTGCAGGAACGCAAACTCCACAGTGGCGCACAACTCAGTTCGACATCCCCCCCACTCGGGTTTATTTTACTGGCTCAAACAATGTACTTAAATTTTTTGAAGATCTTGAACAGTATTTTGATATATGTAAAATTGATGAGGATGATAAATTTAATTTATTAAAATACTCCTTAAAAGGAGATGCTAAAATCTGGTATGAAACCATTGCCTCTAGAGCTCTAGGCCAAAATACTACGTATGAGGATTTGAAGCTCAAAATTAAAAATTCATTCTCTTCTATTGTGGATAAAACTAAACTCCGTCAAGAACTTTATACGACAAAGATGTCGTTTTATGACAAACCCACCACATTTTTATTACGAAAATTCGACATTATAAAGCAGCTGGATTTAGTTTTATCTTTTGCCGCTGCAATGGAAATCATAACCCCTCTTTTGACTATTCCTATTCAAGATTACCTTGATCTGAAACCTGTCACCTCTTACGACAGTCTGTTTCAAACTTTAGCCAAATACCAAGAACGACACCCTCCAAGGGCGGAAAACACCTTTAATCGCCAACGGGGTAATGGAAATATGCAAAATTCTAGGCGTGAAAATTTCACCCCCCCCCCCTCAAAATTTCAATCGCTATCAACAAGAACGGCAATCGCCGCAGACAAGGCGTAATGACTTTGAAAATTCTCGGAACGATCGTACTAATCAAAATCAGTCTCAAAACTTTTCTCGAGCTGATAGAAATAACAGAAATTTTCGTAACACTCGTAATAACCAGAGTCGTCAGTTAAACGAGTAAGTGGCTCTTGTGAGGAGGGTCAACAGCCACTGAATAACTCAACCACCTCCATATGTTTAGACACTATTTGTATCAGTCCGGTGGACCTTCCTAATTTAAATGCAATAATTCATGATACTTTCATGCCTACTTATTGGGACACTGGTGCTGAACGCTCCTTTCTAGCATATGAAACTTATAAAAAGTATTTTGACTTTAAACCTTTAAAGCGGACAAATTTAAATATTACAACGGCTCAAGGCAAGTCCTGTGTTAATAGAGGCGAAGTCAGCCTGAATGTTAAAATTCATAATTTAAGTGTTAATTGGCCTTTTTACGTCATCGACAATCTTCAGCATCCCTGCATTATAGGGTTAGATTTTATGAAAGCAAATAATGTTGAAATTAATTTTGCCAATAAATCTTTACATATTGATGATTCTAAGTCAAATTCTAAACCTGTCGAGCCGACAGAGTTAATTGTTAATTTAGAGGAAAGTGCCCTCACTCATATTGAAAAAATTGATTTTGTTAATTTTCTTAATCAGTTTAAACAGTTATTCTCTGAGACACCTGGCTTAACCCATGTTGTTTGCCATGAAATTGACACTGGAACTAATAAACCAGTCTTTAGTAAGCCTTATCGTTATGATCAAGCCAAACAAGATATTATAAATTGGCATATTGATAAAATGTTGCAAAATGATATTATTATGCCTGTAACTTCTCCTTACGCATCTCCTGTTGTTTTATGTTGTAAGAAAAATGGTAAACCTGTTACTGACCCTGAGGCATGGAGATTTGCAATCGATTATCGTAGGCTAAATTCTATTACACAATATCCTCAGTATCCCTTGCCTATAATTGATGATTTGTTAGCGCATATAACAACGACAAATTTTATGTCTACTCTCGATCTGACATCGGGTTACTTTCAAATTGCAATGAAACCCGCTGATATATCAAAAACAGCGTTTATAACTAAAAATGGCACGTTTGGTTTTAAACGAATGCCTTTCGGATGTTCAGGGGCTGTAGCGACATTCCAAAAAGCCATGGAAACTATTCTTAAACCTGTTTTGAATAAATTTGTACATGTTTATCTCGATGATATAATAATCACGTCCTCATCTTACAATGAGCATTTAGATCATTTAAAAACTGTTTTTACTTTACTGCAAAATGCAGGATTAACTTTAAATTCCTCTAAGTGCCATTTTGCACGATAGGAAATTAAGTACCTAGGCGTCAAAATAACGCCTGCTGGTATTTCTGCAGATAATGAAAAAGTTCAGCCAGTTTTAAACATGCCCCCTCCTACAACTTCCAAACAAGTTTCGAGATTTCTAGGCATGTGTGCTTGGTATGGGAAATTTATACCTAATTTTGCTCACATATGCGAGCCCCTCTTTGAACTCAAAAGGAAAAGAGTTAAATTTCACTGGTCAAATGAAGCACAAGAAGCATTTGATAAGTTAAATCTATACTTAGCGCTCCTCCTGTACTAGCTCATACTAATTATAATATTAAATTTCAAGTAGCTACTGATGCTTCTTCGTACGGCATTGGTGCCGTTTTAAGCCACGAAGGCCGCCCAATAGCATATGCGTCCCGTACGCTTAACACTGCAGAAAGAAATTATCCAGTAACTGAACGTGAATGTTTAGCAGTGCTTTGGGGACTGCAAAAATTTCGTTTATATTTTACGCAACTTCCAGTAACAGTTGTTACAGATCATGCGGCATTAACTCGGTTAACAACTGGAAATAACCTATCCCCTCGCATGATTCGATGGACTCTTAAGTTATCTAACTTTAATATAAACATCGAACACCGACCTGGTTCTGACAATATCGTAGCTGACGTTCTTTCACGTACTACTCAAACTCAAGAAAATAAGATTGAATCTAATTTTACAAATCAATCCCTTGCTTTACATGAAAAGAATGATCAGTTAAATTCTACTGTTAAAGCCTCATATATTTATCATTCGCATTTAAAGGCTGAACCGGTTCAGTCCGAAGTATTAGCAAACGTGACTGAAACTTGTGTAAAGGAAATTGAAAGTGAACCAGTAAACCAAGGTGCGTCTACAAATCTAGTCACTACTTTAAACGATAAATTTGTATCTGATCATGAAAAAGTAGCTTTAGCGCTTATGCCATAGCATCTGTGTTAAATTCGAGAGATCAATTAATCCAAGAACAAAAATATGATCCCGAATTTGGATTAATCTATAAGTATTTAGAAGATCATGAGTCAGTTTCATTAATTGAATCAGCCATTGCCTTAAACTGGTCCCAATCTTTTTCTTTAATCGATGGATTGCTTTTTTATTCAAAATTATTATCATCTTATGGCGAATTACGAGTTGTAATTCCCCAATCTCTTCGTCAAGCCATCCTATTTGAGTTTCATGACTCTCCAATTTCGGGGCACTTTGGCATTAGGAAAACTTATAAAAAGCTCAAAGATGCCTGTTACTTTCCTAAAATGAGGAAGTTTGTTAATGAATATGTTTCGAGTTGTCGCTTGTGCCAGCAATATAATTATAAAAATGTAAAGCCGGCCGGTAAATTTATTCCTATTAAAGTTGATTTTCCAAATCAAATTCTTGGACTCGACTTAATCGGTCCTTACCCCCTCTCTAAATCAAATAGATTTCGTTATGTGTTAGTTATGGTGGATTATTTCAGTAAATGGGTTGAATTTGTGACTTTACGTAAAGCTTCGGCACAAGCAGTGGCTACTGCCGTCTTTAATAATTATATTTCTCGTTACGGCGCCCCCCTTCAAATTGTAACGGACCATGGTCTTCAATTTATAAGTAATGTTTTTAAGGCACTTTGCGATACACTCGAAATTAAACATGTCTTCACGGTTCCATATTGGCCGCAAGCTATTCAGGCCGAACGTGTTAATAGAACGTTAATCAATATGATTGCGACGTTCATTGGTCAAAATCATGAAAATTGGGATTAGTTTCTCTATCATTTTGGCTATGCAATTCGTACAGCGGTAAGTGATGCAACAGGAAAAACTCCCGCTGAATTGTTTTTGGGCAGAAAGATTCTGACCCCCTTTCAAAAACTGGTATTAGTACAGCAAAACGCATCTCAATTTATTACGCGAAATATTGAAGAATTGCTACCAGAAGTTCAGAGAAATTTGAGAAAAGCTCAAGAGCAGCAGGCTGTATATTATAACTTAAAACGTAGAATTTTAGAAGTAAAAGTGGGAGATAAAATACTCCTAGAATCACATTTTCTTAGCTCTAAAAAAGATTCTAAAGTAGCTAAATTTGGGCCAAAATTCATCGGGCCTTTCTCAGTTTTAAAGGTAGAACATAATAACATGACAATCGATTTAAACGGCACCCCAACTACAATAAATGTTGACCAGATACGCATTTTTAAAGAGCGCACTCAATCATGTACTGAAACTCTTGATAGTGATAGCGTGCCGGGTTCAAACCCACCTGACGAACAGTCCGTCCTTACGCCTAACCTCACTCCCCAGCCTAGTGCCCCTGATTCTTGTACAGCTGATGAACTACCTACTCCTACAACACCCGAACAATCTGTTCAGGGCACTTCCGCTGACCAATCTAGTGTTAGCAGACCCGTCGCACAAAAGCGAGCTCGTAGTGGGTCATCAAACCATTCCAATGTGAAATTTCCTAGGCAAACTGGTCGCAAACGCGACTTTTCTTTTACTAATGGCTCTTTTATACCGCAGATAAAAAAGAAAAAAGCTTGGAATAAAAATTTAAAAAGGCCACAAGCCCCCTCCTCAAAGTCCTCTGGAACACATCGCCCACAGAAGGTACTAGCAGTTCCAGATTCAGTGCACACCGACTCGTTCCGACCTAAGAGAAAGGCAAGGATTCGAAAAAGACCTCCACCCTCTTCATCAGCTAGCGGACGGCACATGGAGAAATTCCTAGCAGCCCCTGACTCGGACGGCACAGACGAGTTCTCTTTCCACCACCGATTCAATACCCGGCGTCAAGCCAGACTCCGACAACAGGCTCAGCCATATGAATCACCTGCCGAACAAGCCTTTGTACAAGCCTTTTGGGATAGCCCTAGACCCCGGTCTGAAAGCCTGCAACCCCGTGGCCTAGCTGACGAGCACATCCACCAAGACCTCTAACCTTGCTGAAGTTACAGCTGCAAATTCACATAAGGTGATACCGTTCTCTATTTTTTTTTCTATTACAAGTGCATTTCTGTCAGAGCTGTACAAAATGTTCGACGTACCTTGAAGCCTTTTTAGGACTTTATATTTAAAGAACTCTTACGAAAGTTATGGACTTTCCCAAACTAAAAATACAAAATTTAACTTAGCCATGAACTTTCAAATCAAAATTAATGTTCTGCTTCAATGTCAACATTTTTGTTCTCTCTTAAATATCTATTTTATGTATGTATTAAGTCTCTTACCTTGTAGCCATCTCATGCAGAAAGCTGGTAATATAAACTGTTTTTTTGGCCCCTTTGTAAATTTCCCCCCCTTTTTTTTTGTCTTTCTATAAATGATGTATTTATAAACTGCATATTTGTATTTGTAAAAATTTGAATATTTGTCTAAAAGTTTATCTGTATGTACTTTTAGAGGGGAAAAAAACTGTTTTTTTTAGCTATAAGCATAAAAGTCGTGTTTAACTATATAACATTAAAAAGACTAACTGCTCAGTTTTTTCCGCTTATGCTTTAGCTAATGAGTGAGAAATATTTCTGTATGTAACCTATCTATTATGTTAATAGAGACGAACATGTCTCAGTTTCTTCCAGAGATGAATTCTAACTTTTTTTTTACTATGCATACTGTAAAAGTTTTTCCCATTTCAGACACACTCTGGTGGACTATTCCTCTTAATCTGATGTTAAAAGTATTTTTATCTGAAGTGAAAGATCTCTTAATTTGATGTCAAAAAGTTCTTTTTTCTGGATGTGGACAGCCTGCCCATTCCGACGTCTGCTCTAGTATGAAGAAAGTTCATCCTATTCTTCGTTTAGTCATCTCCCTTGCAGACGTAAAGCTCCAGATACCAGTCCAGCCAGTACACTCCTACTAATAAAGATTTTCTCATGTTTTTCTTTAAAAAGAACTATTATTCTTGTGATTATAACAAACTTTAAATGTCGCATTGGTCCCAAGCGACTTACTATGTAATGACACGCAACATCAAGTTTAAATTTAATATATTGCCTTCCTGGCCTAACAGGGAGACGTGTGTAAATCCTACTGTAAGCCTGGTTTTAGCTCAGTCAGAGTCCCGGAGTTCTCGGGGTAAATGTACGCCTTTTATTTAAACTTTTAAATTAATTTTTTTTGCGTCCCCGAGTTTTCGCTCAGGGACTTAACAAATTTTTAAGTTTTTCTCACCCGGTTAAAATTTAAGTGACGGCTGCACTCACACTTCAGAGATTTGAGATAGTTAGAGAGGGAATGAAGCTATTTAAATTTAATCGATCAAACCCGTTGGGGATTTTCCCGACTAAATTTTTTTCTTGGAGGGGGACTGTGAGGTTGAGACGTTAGAACGTCACCACAGTTGTTTCAATTAAGCTGGATCCAGCAAAGTAGGAAGTGGGGACGGTTAAAATCACTCCGTCGCCAGTGGCTCGGTGATGGTTGGGGTCGAGATAGTTTTGTGTCGGCAGGGTGCTGCATTAAAAGACTTAGATTTTGAATATTAGTTAAATTAGAAGTGATTTTTGAAAGTACGGATTGAAATGTAGTGAAAGGAGGGTGTAGGAAGAAGTATAAAAATAGAGATGGTTTTAGTAGATAGTGTGGATGTTGGAGGATCGTATAGTGGATGTTGGAGGATCTTATAGCGAATGTGATGATTCTTATTTTGGTGAATATCGAAAGTAGAGTAGAGGAGATTTAGTGGCGTGAAGTTAAGTAGCGTTGAGTGTTGGTGAGTGTCTACTAGTTTCGGAAGGTTCAAGCTGGGATAGAAGGGAATCCTCTGTTCCATAGTGAAGCAGTATTAGTGAAGTACGAGTGCAATCGTCTCTACACCTTCGGCTATCTGCTGTGGTGAGATATTTAAGATTATCTACTTAAATTGTTGATTCATATATTTTGATTAAGTAAAACGTTGACTGAGCTAAGCTTTAGTACCAGGCCGCCCTCCCATTAATCTGCTCAAATAAACTTTAGTTATTGTTATTTAAAGTCTTGTGTTCTCTTAGTAATCTAAGTATTTAAGTTAAGATGGAGTTTGCAGGAACGCAAACTCCACACACTTACCCTATATATATATACAGTGCGTTGCATGAATATAAACGCACCTTAGCTATAAGAATTAGAATGGTATAGAAGTGAAATAAAAAAATATGAATAGGGGACACTTGGTGCAAACTGTATGTGTATGATTCAAGAAATGAAAATACGAATCAAAACAATGAAAGACCAATATGGTTTTTTAGAAAATAATTTTATTGAATGTATGACAAAAATACGTGTTGCATGAATTTAAACGCACATGTAAAAAATAAATAACTGAGTAACAAATACTCTATCTAATACTTTGTAAAGCCACCATGGGCTTCTAGAACAGCCAGTAAACGCCTTGGCATTAACTGATAAAGTGGCATGAGGTCATTCAAGCTGATTGTCTTCCAATCTAATAGAATGGACGATTTTAGTTCATCTTTCGTGTTAAACTGCTTTCCGTTTACCTAAACACGGTGACCCACAATACCCCATACGTTCTCCATTATGTTTAAATCGGGGCTTTTGAGGGCCAATACAGCACTTTAATTTTATTGTCACGGAACCATTTTTTTACGATATGTGCTGTATGTACAGATGCACAATCTTGTTAAAAAATATAATTTCTTCCAGCTTTCTTGACTGCTTGAAGGCGGAGGTTCCTTGTGAGCATCTGGACATAATCTACAGAGTTCATAGTGTTCTCCACGAACTCTAATTCGAAAATCCATTTGAAACCTATGGCTGCCCACACCATGACAGACCCACCTCCAGACTGACGTTTTGAACAGTGCATTTCTTCGGTTCTCAAATCGTGTCAGTAGCTATGAAATCCGTCCAGGCCATCGAGATTAAACTTTTTTTTATTTGAGAAGATGACTTTTTACCAATTTAGTCGATCTAGAATCCATTTTCTTGCCCATTCCAACCGCATATCTTTGTGCTTTTGAGTGAGGGGTGGTTTTGCCTTCATTTTCTTAAATTTAATGAATGTTGCAGATTTGATAGTTTTCCATATGGTTGTCTGATGAACACCCAGTTTTTATTGAGCCTTTATCTTCGCACAGGAAATATTCTTATTCTTTGCAGTGTTGCATATTCGACGTTTGTCGTAATTGGTGAGCTTTCCTGTTCGCTTCTTATACGCTTTTTTCCCATAATTTGCTCCTTTCTTTATATAATTTCGCACAACACTCTCACTTCTTCTGATTCGGCACCCAATTTCACGATTGCTAAAGCCTTTACCACGCATAAAGTCGATTTTTATCCTCTCGTCTACTGTCAAAGTTTTCCCTCTTGCCATCCTGAACAAACTCCGTAAAATTTGCACTCAAGCATTAAAACTGTTTTTAAGAGAACTTTAGCAACACGACTTTCTGTGTTTTAATTTAATTCCGGTGGCTTTGTTAAATTTTTAACGCAAAATACAGAGTGCGTTTAATTTCGCGCAACAAACGAAAAACAGTGAAAAATAAGAAAATGCTTAAAACCTCATTTACATAAGCTTGCATGAGCCTAAACATACGTGCTCAAAGCACCTTATTCAGTTGTTAATCATATGCAATAACTGTAAGTTAAATTCCTTCTTTTAAAATTTTAAAAATTCTATTTCTAGTTATTGGAAAGGATGCGTTTATATTCATGCAACGCACTGTATATATTTATAATGTAAACTCTTTTTCAACAAAAACGTGTACCGATCTTGCTATGGTATTTACTAAACAAATACGTTAAACTGAATGTTATACGGATTAGATATGAAGCAAATAGGTTAAACGATAGCTGTCTCAAGTTTTCATCAAGTGTAAGAGAAACGTCTTTCACGCTGAAGGAGGAAATAATTGTAAGAGCAGAATTTGTTTTTGAACAGACATGCCTTCGAAATACGAATAAAAGGAATTCGTTTTCCCTTGCTCTTGCCGAGAGTATGCGACTTTCCTCTTTCCAAATCGTTGAATTTTATGTAAGCTGTTTAAATGACATAAAAACACAATTATTAAAAGCCATATTGAATTTTTGTCTTTCTTTTTAGAGGGATGGGAGATGTCAAGCATATTTCAAAATGTTCAATGCGGAAAGGATTAAATGGGTCGTTAAAGATTTGGTTGCTAACAAGTGGATCGCAATGGATAAAATTTTGAAAACCATTGGTGCATAGAATTTGCGTCAAATATGCTGGCTATAAACATGAAATTATCGTAGATAGAGAATAATTCTATGAATCGACAAATTTGAAAAGATAAGTTGGTTACATCGGAGTCGCCATCTCGCTATGTTCCAACAAGTGCTATAAATTTAGATATTCCAGTATGGTAAACTTCAGATATTTCAAGATGTACAAAAGCAATTTCACAACGACTTGTTTAGAATAAACCGTTAGTCGTCGCATATCGGTCTTTTTGCCGCCCATCGCTTATAAATTCCTTCTGCAGATCACCCCTTAAAAATAAAGTGGGGAAACCCTGTGTACCTGAACTTTGGGTGGGTGTCCTCGAATATAGTATGTTTTCAAGTCATTCCTGCTATTTTTTGAGCAGTTAAAAACATTTTACTTCTCAAATCGGTCTATTTGACCCCGACGCGACCACTAACGTTGATCCATTTTTCTCCCCATTTCCGGTTTTTCAGACAGGTTAGAGTTTTGTGGGAAAAACTTGGCGTGAATAAAAGGCACTCCATCTTTCCCTACTGGCTTTCTTTTAGCTTTCCCCGAACTCTAAACAGCGGCGGCAAAAAGACCACAACGCGGCTACTAACGTTATAAAGAATGATGCGACTACTCTCGGGATAACTTACTCTCAAGCAGCCAATGATACTAAGCCTGATATTGAAAAAAAAATATCCAACGAAAAAGTTTGCGACCGTGTCGGATCCGAACCATTTGGATGATAAAAAGATACAATATTGTGTTCAACTGCGAGCCTCTATTCTATTTGCCTCATGATATTCACCTAAGGAGAGTCTGGATATGTCTGGAAGATATAGCCAATCTGATATTTATTTTTTAACAGCATACTTCTCATCAACATAGTACAACTGTTTAAGGTGATATCAGAATCGAGAGGTGCCCACACACCATAGAAAACTTAAATCAAATTTCATCTTTCAAGGTAAAAAAATGCAAGCCAAAATCATGCGTTCAAGTTCACGCTTTCCAAACATACTTTATAGTTGATAATTGAAGCATGGATTAATCAGTATCAAACATCCATTATTTTTACTAAATCATTCAAGAAAAAAATACTTGTAAAACTGATTTTTTTTTTTTTTTTTTTTTTATAGAACACTATTTTTTAACAATTTCGTACATAACGTTATTTATTCTGCAAATTTGATACGCTGTAACGCAGCTTTCTGATTTTGAGTTCTAAGTCAACTATTTTCAAGCTTCTAATATGTTTCATTTTTTAAATAAGGTTTCTGAAGCTTGAATATAGTTAAAGACATCTTTTAACTATAGACATCAAGCTTGTTTTAAAAAAGTGTGCTGTTAGGTAGGCTACCCTGCTACGGAACAGAAATATATTGATGGCACGAGCATACGTTGTTTGGGTTTAGCAGCTGGTTTTGCTACCTTACACCCAATAATTTGTAAGGATATAAGGCCTCACGCACTCTCATTCTCAAAATCACGAACCCTCTTAAAAGTACGTCGAAATTGAATAGTTTCGACGAATAACTGAATATAGTATGTAGAATGGTGTGGAATTTGTAAATTTTGGGAGAATCAGCTGTATTTCGAGAATTTTTGTGAAGATTGCTTAAGATAAAGTTTGCGAGGTGATTATCCAGTCCAGTCTATTTAAATAGCCTGCATTTAATGACTTGGTGGGCTTATGAGAGATAAGAACGCGCATTGCAGATGTTTACTTTGGTAGATAAACAAAGTGAAAAAAAAAAAAAAAAAAAAAAAAAAAACGTAACTGGAGTTCCTTTTCGGTATAGTGAGTTTGTCCACTTAACCCGACAGTACTTACACCTGATGTATTTACGCATGTACATATTTCACCCGACTGTATTTACACATGCATATATTTCACTAAAATAATTAGATACATAGATCTAAGTGAATAGTCAATATATAACATCCCCCCTTCAATTTTTTTAAAGGATTCAAATGAAATATTGTTTTGATTATATCTTGCTTCTTCATTTACATTTTCTACATTTCTAGCAGACAAAATGAGTGATATAGAAGGTGCTGGGAATAAGAAACCATTACAAACTGAAAAGTAATATTTTCAGAACAGTGCTTTTCTCTGAAGCACAATGCATAAAATATATGACATTAATCAACAAACAAGCGCTGCAGCAATTCGTTTTTTTTTTTTTTTTTTTTTTTTTTTTAATCTGCAATGTATACAGATCTCTAGCCCACAGATCATACATATGTCGATTTTCCGTTTTGTAACAGTCTTAAACGAAGGAAAAGCCACAGTGGTTTATTAAATATGTATGATATTTCAATTCTGAGAGTTATATATAGACAGGTTTATGGCAACTCTATCTAGTCAAATTACAGCTTGCAAGATATTGTGATACGTCAAGAGAGCAATAAATATTCTTACGCCATTGGTGATCCCGTGTACATTTTTATGAAACATCTTTTAGACCTAGTAAATAAAACTGTCTACTAAATCCTAGTTTTCATTTCAGTTTTGCTCTAGTTTTATCCATTTAATTATCAAAATGCATTATGTATGTCGGGCAATGTGCATGAAATATATTGATAGCTTAATGAGAAATCTTTCACATTCTCAAATAGGATTAATTAACAAAAGAAATATAAATTTAATGAATAGTGATAATTAAGATTGCAATACATTGGGTTTAATATTGGAAAAAAAATGAAAAGTTTAATTCTGCTTTTAAATTACTTATTTTTTAGAGTAAAAATCTCAAAATCTTAATTTTATTTTATATATCGACTTTAATATTTTTTCTTTGATGTATATAGAATAGTAGTAAAATACATTGATATTTCAAAATTTATTCATGTGTAGTTATTGAAGGGGCACAATAATACGGTCACTATATTCTATTCCAAATACACGTATCAGTGGTTTACTGAAATAACCTTTAGATATTTATACAAAGAAAATGTATACCTAGAATTCTATATATTTTCATTCCCCTGCATCTATTCAAAGTAAGTATCTGTTTTATTCTGTAGCTATTGAAAAAGTACCTTTATTTGCTTATTTGTTTCAAGTATTGTACAGGTTCATATATATATATATATATATATATATACTTACATATCGAATAAGTTGCTTGACGTGTTATTTTTACCTTAAATTATTTATATATATACATATATATATATATATATGCATCTATTATCTTAACCTATTATCTTTTTAAAATGTATTGTTTTCAGTTTCAACTTTATATAATTATGGTAGTATATGCATGGTATTACATGCTTTTAAATTTATCCTGTATATATATTTAATGATTTATTTAATAAAAAATAAATGAATGAATAAAATATTTTCTAATCATTATAAACCAATATGTTTATTAATTTGAAATTTCAAAATAAATAAAAATAAGTAAATAATTATTTAAGAATATTAACGATGGTTTCAGTTTATTTAATTCATTCGGTTTTAAGATATTGTCATTTTAGATATATTTGTATTGAAACTTTTGCTTACAAATTTTCAGATACATAAGAAAAAAAAAAATATATATATATATATATATATATATATGTATGTATAATTTGGTTTTAAACTAAAACTTTTTGGTTCTAAATAAAATTTTGTGTGTTCCTATGCTAGGAAGATAATGAGCAAAAAAAATTAAAAAAAGATAATAATTATAATAATAAAAATAATAATAATTATAAACCTACGATTTTCTATCTGTGAACAAAAAATATTCAAGTATTAAATGAATATCTCAATGTTTCTTTCTTTTTTTTTTTTTTTTTTTTTTTTTTATTGGTTCAAAAAGGCATATTGTTTTAGAAGATTTTGAATTCTGGAAATGATAATGTCTTTATTACATTTTTACTGCATTTACGTTTTAGGAAAAAAATTGATAAATACTATAGTTGGCATTCCCCCCCCCCCCCCCCCTTCGAAGTTCAAAAATTATTCAATAAAATTAAATGTACTTTATAATTCAAACTGGTTTTTAAATAGCTAAATTCAGATAACCTATAACACAATTTTATATGAAATTGTTGTAAAAATTCGTTAACAAATTTAAGAAGTTACGTGGGTTTCGATGGTTTTTTCCCCCCTTCTTTTTTAATATAATAAATAATCTGTGTTTAAAATTTTGATTATAGAAAAGAACAACATTTAAACATTATTTTATAAAATTTTCATAAAACATTTTAGTAAAACCAGCGGGTTCATCTTGGTTTCTGGTAAAATTTCCGAAAAGCGGTGGGAACTTTTTTAATCTAAATCTGTCTTATTGAAAATCTGCAGACTTTTTCAAAATAGAATTAACTAGGATTTGAATGAAGGAGTTTTCTATTTTTTTTTTAGATTTTAACTAATTTTGCAAAGATGTTCATGGGGTAAAATTTCTTGAAAATTGTACTGTTTTTCAATACAACTCTTTCAAAAATTCAAACTTCCTATTTAAAAAAAAAAAAATAATAATAATAATAATAGTACTTCGTATAATAGCTAACCAATTCTGTTTTCAAGAATTGTGCAAAATTTCAATAATATCTGTGCTTTAGTTTTTGAGAAATCGTGTCCGACGCTTTCTGGAAGGGTCTTCCAAAAACCATTACCCACCGGCTGAATTTTCCAAACTTTTTAATAAAAAAATTAAATAAGTTTTGTACCATTTGCATTAAAAAAAGCGAGAAAATATGCTTTGTCTTAGACTTCACTGAGAAAAACAATATACTGCCTTTATCTAGAACTAATAACTAGTCATTTTCTAAATTCCTAAACTAGAAATGTAGATTTCCGAGCTATGCGTATAAGGTACTCCATCAAGCAGAATAGGCGAAATGATCGAGAATTTATAGTCTATAAATTTCTAGATGGGGATGAATATTATGGATATTAGGAATTCTTTGTACTGCAAGAAATTATAGCTTGATTTTCTAGAATTAGGTCACAAACCAAGATTATACTGAACTGCTGGAATTTGCCTCTTGTTTTTGCCTTTAATTTTAGAGACTTTAAATAGATTTTATCTCGATAATACAGTCAAACAATCTAGAATTCTAACACAGGTTTCCAGAACTCGCTTACAAAAGGGATTAGAATTTATAAGGATGACATGGAAATTTTTACTAGAGCCACAATGTAGATTCTAGATGTCAGTTAAAGAATTTTTTCTCAGTGGTTTGAAATCCATGTAACCCCTTAAAGACAGGTATTATAGTACATAAGCTTTTGAAAAAAAAAGTAATAATAATAATTTTTAAATCGAAAGTCAAAACTATATTATTATTATTTATTTATTTATTTTGAAAACTTATTTTATCAAATACACTAACTTAATCTTTCAACTAATTTGAAAATGTAGCAGATACAAATGACGTTTCCAAAATGACATTTAATGCAATTGATTATTAACTGGGATATATATAAATTTTCCCATACCAATATTTTGAAAACGTATATAATTGAAATTAACAAATAAAGTGTTAATATTTTTGCTGCAAAAAAACATTTTAAAATTTAGTTTAAATACATCTTATCTAAATTATAATTAATATTTCAGTTATTCAGTATACATGGATAAATTCTAATACATAGTAGAAAACTATGGCTTACTGAAGCATTAGGAACTATTTATTTTTAAAAAAGCCTCATTACTATTTCAGAAATATTTTTTTCTTTTATAAAAGAAATCTAAAATTTGATATACTATTTTTCATTTTTATTGCAGTTGCTTCTTAAGATTCCACTCAAACTTTAAAATCTTACCCTAAAGGAAAAATATCATATTTCTATTTCCAACTTCAGAAAGATAAGTTTCATCTTCTTAAAACCCATTTTCGCCAACAAAGAGCTTTCTAAAGCATGCAAACTATAAGATTTGAAACTCTTTTCATTTCATAATAATCTATTTTGCATAGCTTTTCGTAGACTATACCTGAATAAAGTTTCCATAATACGTGGTACATTATAGAAAAACGTTTTTTAAGTATACGGTCTGAATTTTTAAAATATGTCAATAGACGATATTGACATTTCAGAGAAAGGGGTATGAATAGATGAATTTGAAAAGAAAAGTGGTGAAACTTAGAGATATATATTGCAGCCGTATGAGAGAAAATTATAAACATTAGAATCGAACGAAATAGTTTTCAACAATATGTGAAAGGTATTACTTTGTTGATTGTTTAAATTAAGTAAGATAAAAGTTAGAAAACAATTTTTGAAGATAATATGAATAATGTAAAAAGATATTGATCAAGTACAAATTGTGCATTTAAAGTCTGTCCTTGAGAATGCATTATATATTTTCCTTTCTGGAAATTATGCCTTTAAACAAAAAGGAAATAATATATACATTTTAAATACGTACCCCATGAATTCATTTTCGAAGTTTAGACATACATACACGTATTTACAATATGTGTGTGTGCGTGTGTATAGTATTGTGACAGATAGTTTATAAATGCATTTTCAGTATATATTTTTTATTTAAATAAAATGAAAGAAAGAAATAACTTAAGATAAAACTAAAATGCTATATATTCATTATCGAGATGTGTTGTATTTAATTAGACATTTTTTTTTAAAAACTATATACCAATTTTAAAATTCTTTGAGTTTTAGATGGATTTACATGTTTTGAGATATCATGTAAACGATATCATCAATTTTTGGAAATACTTGTCTATTTGTTACTAAACTTGTATGGACCCCGGTACCAACTGCAAAATTCAACAAAATATCATAATTGTTTCGACATTATTTAAAACATGTGCTGATTATTATTTTTCTAATAAATCACTTGATGATACTATGAGGAGATTTCCCTTATTTAACCGAAGTCAGTATTTTAACATTTATACAGTATAAATGCATAAAAAAATTAAATGTATGATGATAAAATGTTATATTGATTCAATTTGGGTAAATATAAGATGACAATTTGCACAGTTATGCTGCAATTAAGCCCCGTTTACGAGAATGAAATATCTCAGCTTCTATGGAATATAATTCACAAATATATGTAGAATGAATAGTTCTTATAAAACTAGTATGTTGTGTCCATCACAAGACTTTCTTCTATATTTTCTTATACAAATTTACTGAATACAAACAATTTATTAAAATTATTATTTATTAAAAATATCTACCATGATGAATGCCGACGATTTTCATCTTAGATGAAACTAACATTAATATTCAAAGAAAGACGGTTTTATTTTCTATAAATAACATCTTAAAAATGCGTTTCCATAATGGTTATCTCACATATAAAGTTTCGTATAGTTATATGCCGTAGAAGTGTAAATATAGCTTCCCCGTTCTCGTGGAAAATTGCAGTTTGAAGCGCCGCCTATTGGCCAATATGAAATTTCAGTACAAGTTTTGACTCAATGAGTCCAGTGTTAAAATAGGGGTGATACGGAGAAAATAAGTTATAAGAGAGCGCCAAAAGACTGAATGTTTTCCAAATCACAAACTTTCAGTCCGTTTGGCACCCCTCTAAAAATTTGGATTGGTCCTCACTGCCAGTTTTAGGATACGTGGTTACACTATAAATTTATATGCAATTCTGTTTAATAGTTCTTGATATATAAGGTGTTGGACATAATTATAAGACACCTATCTAATTTGACAAATAGTGAAAGAAAAGATGCAGAACTTAAAAATGTTTTATCAAATACTTCAAAAACATAAATTTATTCTGTTATCACACGTAATTATTTTACAGAAATGATATTTCCATAGAGTTTAATAAAAAAAAAATAAAATAAAATAAAAATACTATGGACAGAATTATAAGACACCCTAACATTTTAATTAAAACACCTGCTTTTTTTTTTTTTAAATAATGTGCAATATCCAAATTATTTGCACGCTGTTATGACGTGAGCAGTTAACTGAAGCAGACGATAACCGACTTCACGCATTTACAAACATGCCACGAGGTACAGAATTAAAAAAAAAAAGTGAAATTTACGAAATTTGGAGATTAAAGGAAACTGGTGCTTCAATTAATAATATTTCAAAAGTTATTAAACGCTCTAGATGTGCAATTAGAAATGTTTTGAAAAGAGGAATTAATGGATCGGTGATTAAAAGATCTGGACGTACTCATTCATGTCCTCGAGAGACAGACACCATATGCTTTCGCTCGCTACACAGAATAAGATGACCACTACAGGCATTAAATTGCTTTTAAACTGAATGGTTCAATGAGAACCATTCGCAGGGTGTTGCATAATGCTTCCTATGTGAATCATAAAAAAATGAAGAAAAACCACGGCCTCTAAGCCGGCACAAAATGGAGCGTCTAAACTTCGCTAATCAAACTATGACCTGGACCTCCAAATGGCACTCTGTGTTATTTTCTTATAAAAAAAAGTTTAACCTGGATGGTCCTGATGGGTTTCAATATTATTGGCCTGATTTACTCAAGTCTCCTCATGTACTAATGAGCCGCCAAATGGGTGGAGGCTCAGTAATGGTTTGGGCTGGTTTTTCGGCTCATAGGAAAAAATATTTTGTTTTTGTGCGTTCAAGAATGAATTCTGAAATGTATAAGAATCATCTTAAAGATCAACTAGCCATATACGGTGAACTTCTTTGTGGCGAAAACTACACTTTCCAGCACGATAACGCGCCGATTCATGCATCACGCGAAACAAAAATGTGGCTTTCAGAGCAAAGTATCAATGTTCTCCCGTGGCCTTCTCGCTCCCCAGACTTAGATCCCATCGAAAACTTGTGGGGATCTTAGCTCGTGCGGTTTACCGAAATATGGGAGGCGGTTTATATGTGTCGAAGACCTAAAGAATGCTATAAAATGTGCTTGGGAAGAACTGTGTTGCAATATTTTGTTAGAATTGATAGATTCGATGCCGAATCGCATCTTTCATGTTATAAAAAACAATGGCGTCTCCACCAAATATTGAATAACCATGTTAGAGTATTTTCTTTCAGACCATTAGTGTCTGATAATTATGTTGACCACTGTATTTGGAAAAAACGGTTGGTGTCTTATAATTTTGTCCATTACGTTTTTAAGTTTTTCATTAAATTGTATGAAAATATCATTATTTTAAAATAGTTATATATGATAACAGAATAAATTTATGTTTTTGACGTAGTTGAAAAAATATTTTTAAGCTCTGAATCTTTTCTTTCACTATTTGTCAAATTAGATAGGTGTCTTATAATTAAGTCCACCACTGTATATGTAACTTTAATTGTGGAAATTGTTGTATAGCAGCGTCACCTTTTAAGCGATTGGCACAAAATGGTCGTAGACATTAACTGAAGTCAAGTTGTATCTATGTACAATATGGATTTTTGTGCAGTAATGCCTGAGATACATTCGTCAGAAATTTTTTGTTACAAATAGATATTTTCTGAAAATGATAATATCGTGTTCTGGAGCTCTCAAAACGAGTAAATCCATCGAAAACCGGAAGTAGAATATTTTTACGAATCCAGTACTTTCCAATAGAATCTAGAAAAATTAAATAACTATGCTGAACTAATTTAGGTGCATTTCAGACGAGAAGTGGTGATGCTATATTGTATTTTTTCCCGTTTACGGAAAATCCGCATTTTCAGTTTTTATAATACATAAATGTTCCAAGCTGTGCATGTGAGATACATAAAATGAAACGTATATATATGTTCATTCAATTTGAAAGCATATCTAATGACAGGTACCGCTTCTCTTATTCACTTTGTGATTTTTCGAGTTTCTATATATTTCATCATAAATTGATTAAATTAGCATCATTATTGGTTTTGTGAAAAGGTATGTAGCTTAACTGTTTGTGTATGTTAACTGGTAACTAGCACTGTTATATAAAAGAATTGGAAGAAAGTTTCGTGATGTCCACATAGTACCGGTTTTATTTTTTAGAGCGGAAAAAAAAATAGGTTGTTAAGTAAGAGTGTGCCTGTCAAATTATATATATAAATAGTTATATTATTCTAGGAATGATAGCTTATAGTTATATGCAATGTATTCGATATAATATGATGCAATTAGTAATAAAATTACGGATTAACAGTTCAATGATCTGTTTTAGCAGTTAATTAAGTAATAGCTCTTCTTTTATTCTTTTTCTTTTTTTTTTTCAATTTCTTCAATATAAGAAAGTATTGGTTTCGTAAAATTTTCAAACTCGGGTTTTCAATGGATTTTCACGTTTTGAGATCTGTAGAACCGGACCATACAAAAAAAAAAAAATCTCTATCTGTCAGTCTGTTTGTGTGTGTGCGTGTTCGTGTGTGCAAAACAAAATTTTGTGCCAACTGTACCGCTGGAACAACTGCACAGAATTTCATACATATTGATATGCTGTTTTACCTTGACATAAATTAATGCCTTTCAACTTTTGGTGAATATCGCCCAACAGGTGGCGTTGCCATCTCGCTTTTTATAAATTTTCAGTATGGCGGTATAAGACAAAATTTTATATAAATATGCACAAAAAGATTTTTTTTTTAGAATAATTATGAAATTAAAAGGCATTATTTAGAATAGTAACAGTCAACTGGGCAAAAACGAAATGTATGTGTAAAGGAATCACGCTTCTTGGGACGGGGGGACAAATTTTCAATATGGGTATCTTTCAAAAGAACTCACCAATGCCTTTAAAACGGATGGTCGAACAATCGATAAGTGATAATTTAAAATAAAGTTATCGATCTTTTTCATTATTAACAAAATAATATTAATAATAATTTATATAAGTAAAGAAAAGTGTGTGTGTGTGTGTGTCTGCGCTCTGGTGCTCACACTATTGATCGCAGAGCTTCAAATTTGGCATATAGGTACTTGGGACCTAGCAGGTGTGCACCTCATCGAGATTTTTTCGAATTTCGAATTTGAATTTTTAAATTAATGTTTTTCGATTTTAAATATTCGCTTTAATGCTTCGTTTTTCATAAATTTAATTCTTTGATTGTAATCGTCTGCGTATCTTAGCAACGGTTATTTCACTATTTATTTTTTTATTTAATAGATTCATTTGAAGGCGAAATTCTTTTTTTTTTTTTTTTTTTTTTTTTATTATTATTATTATTATTATTACATTTATTGAAAATCAAATGGTAATGCTGTATAAATAAATTGTTATGTTTATGTATAATTTTTGTTGTATGACAACTTTTTACTTTTCATTTTAAATTAATTCCTTTAAAATATTACTCTGTTTGGCGCAGTATGTCCTTCTTGGGCCTTGCGCCATATGTCCTTGCGCCATATGTCTTGGGCCTTGCGCCATAAAAAGACACCAACCAACCAACCAACCTTTAAAATATTATTATTATTATTTTAATTTATAATATTTATTGGCGGGGGGGGGGGGAATGGTAGTATATAGTGGAAAAGGATTAAACTGATTAAAATTTATTTGTTTTTCATGTATTTAATTTCTTTTAAACGAAAACCTACTTTTTATTTTATTTTGTTACACTGGTCGGAATCAAATCGTAATACAGTGTAAATAACGGGGGCTATAAAACTTATGGTTCAAAAACAAAAACATATAATAGATGCTTGAATACAGTCATCTTTAAAATCGCAGTTCTTAAATAACAGAAGATCCACATGTCGTCGATAAATACCCAGAATGAAGTGCCCGAGAAAGACCTTTTTGCAGACAGTGTGAACCTGGACCCCCCGATGCAAAACGGGCGGAAAAAAGAGCTGCCGTAGGCAGCGGGTACTAGGGGCAAGGCCTAGAGCAATTTCAGTATTTATTTATTTATTTATGTATAAGTTATTATTATTATTATTATTATTATTAAGTTTTTATTTCTAATGTGATAAAAAAATAAATACTGATCTAATTCTTTTGAAAATTCATTTAAATATAGTGACCAGCGAAGCGGGCGTAGCCTGCTAATTTATACATATATGAAAAAATGCATTCCTGAAAACAATTTTAAAAAATCACTAGTTAAAAAAAATAACATAAAAACATAATTATAAAGCATGGAGTTACATTTTAGTTTTTAAATTCACAGTTTTTTGAAATAAGAGCATTTATGCTTTATAGATTTTCATGAAAGGTTTTAGGTATCATTAATTCTTGTTTAATTCTTTGACGGTCCTTCACTAATTTCACTTCTCTGGTCAGTGTCGCCAAATTTAGTGGCTTTTTTATTGAATATCTACCATTAAAACTGAACTATACCAGTCGCTTAACGGCCCTCTTCACTTACCGTCACCGGAAGCCCGAGCCTATGGGAAAACTTTCTTTACAAATAACTTATTAACTAATACATTTTTTAAAATTCTGTTTTCACATTCGGAAAATTCCCAATTGTTAAATTGACGGACCTTTTTTAAAAATGTATTTTTTAATTTTTAATATTTTATTATGAAATTGCAAAATGAAAAAAATTCACATTTTGAAAATTTGTATTTTGCAGCTTCAAAATAAAATATAAAAAATAAAAAAAAATATTTTTTTAAAAAAGGTCCGTCAGTTTAAGAGCTGAGAATTTTCAGAATGTGAAAACAGAATTTAAAAATATGTGTTAGTTAAAAAGTTATTTGTAAACAAAAATTTCCCATAGAATAACATGAGCTTCGGCTTCCGGCGGCGGTGATTGAAGAGGGCCCTTAAACACTACACATGTTATTCGTCATTTTTGCATATCAAATATCACTCCTCAAAATTATTGATTATTCATATAAATAAAGAGAAGTGTATCTGTGTGTGTGTGTGTGTCCGTCTGCACTCTGGTGCTCACACTATTGATTGCAGAGCTTCCAAATTTGGTATATAGGTATCCGGGACCCTGCAGGTGAGCACCTCATCGAGATTTTCTCAAATTTCGAATTTGAATTTTTTAAATTAATGTTTTTTTTTATTTTAAATATTGGCTTTAATGCTTAATTTTTCATAAATTTAATTATTTGATTGTAATCGTCTGCGTATCTTATGAACGTTCACTACTTATTTTTTATTTAATACATTCATTAGAAGGCGAAATTCCTTTTTTTTTTTTTTTTTTAAATTTATTATATTTATTGAAAATCAAATGGTAATGTAATCAGACGGTAATGTAATCAAATGGTAATATAAATAAATTGTTATGTTTCTGTATATTTTTTATAGTATAACAACTTTTTACTTTTCATTTTAAATTAATTCCTTTAAAAAAAAAATCCTTTTTTTCTTTTTTCTTTTTAAATTTATAATTTTTATTGGGGGAAAAATAGTAGTATATAGGGAAAAAGGGTAACTGATTAAAATTTATTTGTTTATCATGTATTTAATTCCTTTTAAAAGAAAATCTACTTTTTATTTCATTTTGTTATACTGGTCGGAATCAAATCATAATACAGTGCAAATAACAGGGGCTATAAAGCACATTGTTCAAAAAAAAAAAAAAAAAAAAAAAAAAAACATATAATATATTCTGAGATATAGTCATTTTTAAAATCGTAGTTCTTAAATAACAGAAGATCCATATGTCGTCGATAAATACCCAGATTGAAGTGTCCGGGAAAGACCTTTTTGTAGACAGTGGGAACCTGTATCTTCCGATGCAGCACGGGCGAAAAAAAGAGATGCCGTAGTCATCGGGTACTCGAAGCTAGGTCTAGAGCAATTTCAATGTTTATTTATTTATTTATTTATTTATGTATAAACTAGCCGCCTTCGGCGACCAGCTGGTTCGCGATCCCTGAAAAATCCGACTTTACGAAATTCCCGCTCGGTGGCGCCTGCGGCGCCTTTTTCCTGTTTCAGGTCTAATAACAGCTTATCGATATATCGTGACAATAGCTTATTGAAAGCGCAGTAAATTCCCGTGCGGTAGCGCCTTCTGCGCCCTCTTTCCTTTTCAATATCTGAAACAGCCTGTTCGCTCACCATGTTATGATCTTTCAAATTTCTGACTTTAGCTAAGTCCCGCTCGTTGGCGACTGCGGCGCCGTATAAAATTTTTTTAAAAGATTTGTGTCTGACTTATCTGTGGTTTTCTCCAAAACTTGCTTAATTCCGGGCAATACATCGTTAAAAATTATTAGTACGAAATGTGAGCGAAAATCTGAATTTGAATCTCTGTAAAATATAAAATAATAAAAAATTTCTGGTTTTTCCGTAGTTTTCTGAGCACTATATCTCAAAATATAATGTGCACCACGATACCATTTGAAATTTTAAAATATTACAGCGCCATCTGGCGGTAGAAATTTCTGTAATATATTGTTCAATTCTAAATCAACAAAGCTTTCAAAGGATGTATTACTTATGAAATTATTTTAATTAGTAGCTGATATACAAAAGAAAACCTAATCTTAAAACGTGTAAATCAGGTGAGATCTCGAATTCCACTTTCGATAATATAAAAATGAAATTATACTAATTAGAAGCTGAAATACAAAGATAATACAAACATTTTTTTTAAAAAGATTTGTGCCTGACTTATCTGTCGTACAGAATTTGAACGGCTTATAACATTTTAATAGCCTGCAATAAAAATACTTTAAAATATCTTTTGAATGATGTATTATGTATTACAATAATGAATATCTTTGATATATTTTAGACTCAAAATGGCTAATCTATCAAGGGCGATTAACGATTTCTATTGAAATCCGTCTAAAATTTAAGAATTCGAAAACTGCTTTTTTACAACCGAATTCGTGAAAAAAGGGGAAAAAAAAAAATCAATATTATTCTGTTAAAAGTAACTTTTGGTGTCATTAACAGATGAAATAAAAATGAATTTAAATAAATATAATATGTCTATTTATTTTATTTTTAAAGCTATACTTTAGATTTTTTAACTGCATACAGGTGAGCCGTAATGACGGGCAATTTCGAAGTTCTGCTTTTGATCGATTTTAAATCGGAAAAATTCAAAAACTGCTTTTTTTATTTCCAATACTTTGTCACGTGGTTCCCGACCGGAAGAATAGTGAGCCAGCATGTCTAGCACCTGGCACTGAAGAATCTTTGATAAATGAAATAACTGCCTGTTGCCAACTACATTTCATACTTTAGTTAATTTTAAAAAATCTAATTGCTGTAGAGATAAGCCACTTGCACTCTTAGATTCGGAAAAAAATCCCCTTTCATTTGGTACCAAATTCGTAACGATCGGACTAATATTTCTAATTTATTTTCCATTTTTTCTGCTTTTAACTCCGTTAAAATATCTATTTTTATGCATTCGCGGTGAATTCTGAGTAATTGAGATTAGACATGGGTCTACATTTTAATTAATATCTCCGCAACTAATTAAAATTTTTAAATTCTGTTTTCACTATGCATTCGGGCAGGCTTCGGAGCACCCGTATGTCAAATTTCGTACTTCTGCGTTCAATAGGGGCTGAACGTATAGATGCTCAGACAGACAGACAGACATCTTCCTTTATTATTATAGATTATTATTATTATTTTTTTATTATTAAGTTTTTATTTATAATGTGATGAAAAAATAAATACTGATCCAATTCTTTTGAAAATTCATTTAAATATAGTGACCAGCGAAGCGGGCGTTGCCTGCTAGTATATAATAAAAAATAAATTTAGAAAAAACAAACGCTTTTTTTTCTGTAAGATGTCACATCTATAATAATAAATGGAAAGGTTTGTCAGTCTGTCTGTCTGTCTCTCTGTCTGTCTGTCTATCTGTCTGTCTGTCTGTCTGTCTGTCTGTCTGTTCTTTTATACGTTCAGCCCCTATTGAACGCAGAAGTACAAGAATTGACATACGGATGCTCTGGAGCCTTTCCGATGTTTTCCTCGAAACAGAATTTAAAAATCTTAATTAGTTTCGGAGATATTAATTAAAATGCTGACCCATATCGATCGCGAAAATGACCAAAAATCCTTATTGCTTAAAAAGAGGCATTCTATCAGCATTCAGCAGACGATTTTAACGGCTGTCTCTAACGGAAAAAAAACATGTGCAAGTCATTAATGTCACATGATCTTTAACTGGGGTTAAAAATTGCAAATATCAAAGTGCTTTAAATTTTCTTTTTCGTACACAACACTTAATATACAACCTATTCAGCACAAAAACAACCTGCCGTTAAAATTTCATCAAATTTCATTAATAAACAAAGCAGTTACATTTTAATTGCTAATTAAATTTTATTCTAACACGTAATCTATCTTTCAATAGACGATAGGAGTTGCCATAGCAACAAAATACATTTGAAGGAACTAAAAAATACTTTTTCTTTTTCTTTTTACTTACCGTGGTATATATATATAGGTTTTGGCGAAATAAAATATATTTATTTTTCTTTTTACTTCCATTAATAAAACTACCGTAGATAATGGAATTAGAGATTTCACGTGATTTACATGTTTTAAAATGTCCTGATTAGGTTTTCTTTTGTATCACAGCTACTAATTAAAATAATTTCATAAGTAACACATTATTTGAAAGCTTTGTTGATTTGGAATTGAACAGTAGATTACAGAAAATTCTACCGCCAAATATTTTAAAATTTCGATATTTCAAATTCCAATTAAATTATTTTTGATACATCATTCGAAAGATATTTTTAAGTTCTTTTAAATTATCGAAAGTTTTCACCAGATTTACACGCTTTGAGGTCTCCTGAATTAGTTTTCTTTTGTATCTCAGCTACAAATTAAAATAATTTCATGAGTAATGCATCATTAGAAAGCTTTTTTAGATTTGGACTCGAACAGTGGAATACAGAAATTTGTACCGCCAGATGGCGCTGTAATATTTTAAAATTTCAAAATTTCAATTTCTAATTATGATTAAATTATTTTTAATACATCATTCGAAAGATATTTTAAAGTTCTTTTAAATTATCGAAAGTTTTCACCAGATTTACACGTTTTGAGGTGTCCTGAATCAGTTTTCTTTTATATCTCAGTTATTAATTAAAAAAATTTCATAAGTAATACATCATTTGAAAGCTTTGTTGACTTGATACACATTTTAAAGTACTTTTACATTATCGAAAATGGAATTCGAGATTTCACCCGATTTACACGTTTTGAGGTGTCCTGATTAGGTTTTCTTTTGTATCTCAGCTACTAATTAAAATAATTTTATAAGTAATACATCATTAGAAAGCTTTTCTGATTTGGAATCGAACAGTGGATTACAGAAATTTCTACCGCCAGATATTTTAAAATTTCGATATTTCAAATTCCAATTAAATTATTTTTGATACATCATTCGAAAGATATTTTAAAGTTCTTTTAAATTATCGAAAGTTTTCACCAGATTTACACGCTTTGAGGTCTCCTGAATTAGTTTTCTTTTGTATCTCAGCTACTAATTAAAATAATTTCATGAGTAATGCATCATTAGAAAGCTTTTTTAGATTTGGACTCGAACAGTAGAATACAGAAATTTGTACCGCCAGATGGCGCTGTAATATTTTAAAATTTCAAAATTTAAATTTCTAATTATGATTAAATTATTTTTAATACATCATTCGAAAGATATTTTAAAGTTCTTTTAAATTATCGAAAGTTTTCACCAGATTTACACGTTTTGAGGTGTCCTGAATCAGTTTTCTTTTATATCTCAGTTATTAATTAAAAAAATTTCATAAGTAATACATCATTTGAAAGCTTTGTTGACTTGATACACATTTTAAAGTACTTTTACATTATCGAAAATGGAATTCGAGATTTCACCCGATTTACACGTTTTGAGGTGTCCTGATTAGGTTTTCTTTTGTATCTCAGCTACTAATTAAAATAATTTTATAAGTAATACATCATTAGAAAGCTTTTCTGATTTGGAATCGAACAGTGGATTACAGAAATTTCTACCGCCAGATGGCGCTGTAATATTTTCAAATTTCAATATTTCAATTTCTAATTATGATTAAATTATTTTTAATGCATCATTCGAAAGATATTTTAAAGTTCTTTTATATTATCGACAGTTTTTACCAGATTTACACGTTTTGAGGTGTCCTGAATCAGTTTTCTTTTGTATCTCAGCTACTAATTAAAATAATTTCATAAGTAATACATCATTAGAAAACTTTTTTCATTTGGAATCGAACAGTGGAATACAGAAATTTGTACCGCCAGATGGCGTTGTAATATTTTAAAATTTCAATATTTCAATTTCTAATTATGATTAAATTATTTTTAATGCATCATTCGAAAGATATTTTAAAGTTCTTTTAAATTATCGAAAGTTTTCACCAGATTTACACGTTTTGAGGTGTCCTGAATCAGTTTTCTTTTATATCTCAGTTATTAATTAAAAAAATTTCATAAGTAATACATCATTTGAAAGCTTTGTTGACTTGATACACATTTTAAAGTACTTTTACATTATCGAAAATGGAATTCGAGATTTCACCCGATTTACACGTTTTGAGGTGTCCTGATTAGGTTTTCTTTTGTATCTCAGCTACTAATTAAAATAATTTTATAAGTAATACATCATTAGAAAGCTTTTCTGATTTGGAATCGAACAGTGGATTACAGAAATTTCTACCGCCAGATATTTTAAAATTTCGATATTTCAAATTCCAATTAAATTATTTTTGATACATCATTCGAAAGATATTTTTAAGTTCTTTTAAATTATCGAAAGTTTTCACCAGATTTACACGCTTTGAGGTCTCCTGAATTAGTTTTCTTTTGTATCTCAGCTACTAATTAAAATAATTTCATGAGTAATGCATCATTAGAAAGCTTTTTTAGATTTGGACTCGAACAGTGGAATACAGAAATTTGTACCGCCAGATGGCGCTGTAATATTTTAAAATTTCAAAATTTCAATTTCTAATTATGATTAAATTATTTTTAATACATCATTCGAAAGATATTTTAAAGTTCTTTTAAATTATCGAAAGTTTTCACCAGATTTACACGTTTTGAGGTGTCCTGAATCAGTTTTCTTTTATATCTCAGTTATTAATTAAAAAAATTTCATAAGTAATACATCATTTGAAAGCTTTGTTGACTTGATACACATTTTAAAGTACTTTTACATTATCGAAAATGGAATTCGAGATTTCACCCGATTTACACGTTTTGAGGTGTCCTGATTAGGTTTTCTTTTGTATCTCAGCTACTAAAAAAAATAATTTTATAAGTAATACATCATTAGAAAGCTTTTCTGATTTGGAATCGAACAGTGGAATACAGAAATTTCTACCGACAGATGGCGCTGTAATATTTTCAAATTTCAATATTTCAATTTCTAATTATGATTAAATTATTTTTAATGCATCATTCGAAAGATATTTTAAAGTTCTTTTAAATTATCGAAAGTTTTCACCAGATTTACACGTTTGGAGGTGTCCTGAATCAGTTTTCTTTTGCTTCTCTGCTACTAATTAAAATACTTTCATAAGTAATACATCATTAGAAAGCTTTTTTGATTTGGAATCGAACAGTGGAATACAGAAATTTGTACCGCCAGATGGCGCTGTAATATTTTAAAATTTCAATATTTCAATTTCTAATTATGATTAAATTATTTGTAATACATCATTCGAAAGATATTTTAAAGTTCTTTTAAATTATCGAAAGTTTTCACCAGATTTACACGTTTTGAGGTGTCCTCAATCAGTTTTTTTTTTGTATCTCAGTTATTAATTAAAAAAAGTTCATAAGTAATACATCATTTGAAAGCTTATTTTAGTTGATACACATTTTAAAGTACTTTTACATTATCGAAAAATGGAATTCGAGATTTCACCCGATTTACACGTTTTGAGGTGTCCTGATTAGGTTTTCTTTTGTATCTCATCTACTAATTAAAATAATTTCATGAGTAATACATCATTTCAAGGCTTTGTTAATCTGGAATGGAACAATAGATTACAGAAATTTCTACCGCCAGATGGCACTGTAATATTTTTAAATTTCAATATTTCATATTCTAATTATGATTAAATTATTTCTAATACATCATTCGAAATATATTTTAAAGTTCTTTTACATTATCGAAAGTGGAATTCGAGATTTCACCTGATTTACAATTTAAAGTGTCCGGATCAGGTTTTCTTTTGCATCTCAGCTAATTGAGTAAGAATAAGTAACTGGAATGGAACAATAGATTACAGAAATTTCTACCGCCAGATGGCGCTGTAATATTGATCTAATATTCTAATTATGATTAAATTATTTCTAATACATCATTCGAAAGATATTTTAAAGTTTTTTTACATTATCGAAAGTGGAATTCGAGATTTCACCTGATTTACAATTTAAAGTGTCCTGATCAGGTTTTCTTTTGCATCTCAGCTAATTGAGTAAGAATAAGTAACTGGAATGGAACAATAGATTACAGAATTTTCTACCGCCAGATGACGCTGTAATATTTTTAAATTTCAATATTTCATATTCTAATTATGATCAAATTATTTCTAATACATCATTCGAAAGATATTTTAAAGTTCTTTTACATTATCGAAAGTAGAATTCGAGATTTCACCTGATTTACAATTTAAAGTGTCCTGATCAGGTTTTCTTTTGCATCTCAGCTAATTGAGTAAGACCGTTCAAAATTGGTATATGCAAGTTAATTAGGAGGGGCTGGAACGGTGGGGAAGGAATAGGCACGCAGCGCGCATGGGTTTGGGACCCGGTGCAAGTTTTTACCCGATGATAAAAGATATTTTTTTTATTTTATTTTCTTAATAATAAAAGTTTGAGTTGAGAAGGAATATGCGTGTACAGCGCACGTATATCCTCAAGCGTGCGCGCGAAACGCGCATGGGTCTTCGCTGCCGAAGGCAGTGGCGTCCCGGTGTGAGTTTTTACCCGATGCTAAATGATATATATTTTTAATTCCTTTTCTTGAGAACGAAAGTTTATAAGTAATAACATTGAATTTTGAGAAGTCATAAGGATAGTGAAGGAATACGTGCGCGCAGCGCACGGGTCTACGCTGCCGAAGGCAGTGGGGACCCGGTGCGACATTTTTCCCGATCAGAATTTTTTTTTCTCTTTTTTCATCACATGATACAAATTAATGCAATTTTGAGAATTCATTAATTATTGTGACTCATTTAAAAACAGTGACCAGCGAAGCGGGCGTAGCCTGCTAGTAGTGAATAAAATTGACTTTCTTTGGATACTTAGAATTACCAGAATTATAAGAATACTTTTAGTTTTCTAGAACGAAATCGTCTGCATTCATTATAGACGACAATTTTATTAAATAATTGCATTGAGTGAAATTTTATAGGAAAATTTAGAAAAAAAAATCGTGTGGTGGCTACAACATATTTTTTAAATTAATTAATTTATTTATTTATTCTAATTATTATTTTTATTTTACAAAATGTTACGTTAACAATGAATTTAGTGTCTGAATGAAGAATTTTAACTTAAAATTATTTAAAAAGAAATAAAATTTATGCTTATATATTTTAATTTCTTTAGTGATGGGCAGAAATAATAATCAATAAGTCAAAAATCGATAAGCAGTGAAATTAAAATTCTGTAGACGTATTACTGATAACACACACTTATATGTATTTAAATCGCACAGTTGTTGAAACTCGACCACTGTTTTAAGGTTATTTACATGACGATGCAAATCCTGTATTAACTTCTGTATCTATTTTTCTCTCAATCAAAGAAATTCTTCTTCTGGATATTACAAAAGCAAAAAACACTGTCTATATAGAAACAATATGTCAGCAATTCGAAATATATACACTCCTTCTCATATTTATAAGGACACTTTATATTTTGAAATAACTAATGTAAAAATATTTGTGAACATGATTGTACTAAGTGCATTTAATATATCTAGTACTCTAAAAACCAAAATTGCTATAATTTTTTTAATATGAAACAAAATTAATAAAAAATAATGCAAAATGTGTTTTTCTCTACGTTTTTAGATGTTCATAATTATAGGGACAATCCAGATTTTTTCATTTTATTTAACTTACTAGCAGATAAATTACAGTTGACATGCGAATTTGTTAACTACTGGGCTAGATTAATTCATATATAAGCCTTCAATTTTTCTTGGGCGGACATTACTGATAATTCCTCGAAAAAAAGAACGTTCAAGTAGTGAAGTATGATAAATGTGTTTTTTAAGTGGAAGGATAATTTCATTCCGCCGAATTTCTAATGAAATTTGAAGGTCTAAAATTGCTGAAAGAAATGTGATCAAACGTTGAACTGCTTGTTCGATAGGAGAGAAATCTGATGTAAAATCAGAGTTGTTTTACAGAGATCGAAGACTCATAATTCCTCTTACTGTTCTACTCATAATGACTGCTGCTGAATTTGCTCGTAATTTTTAACGAAATGTTAGGGTCCACATTTATGCATGTTTAAAATAAATAATAATATGTTAAAATGAATAAAAATCCTTTAATAATCAATCAGCATTTAATGGGGGAAAGAACGTCTGTGTTAAAGTTGAATAAAGACAATATTAAATGGTAAAATGTTGCATTTTTGGATGAAAAACATTTTATTCTTGATTAACTAAATGGTTTTAACAGTTACTGGTACGATCTGAAGATAGCGAAAGACAGAGCAGTTTTTTTAAAGGCAGATATGAATCGGGCATTTTAAAGGTGGTTCTATGGTGCTCTGGGGAGCTGCTTCTACTGAAGGCAGAATGAATTTAGTAATTTTTTCTATTATGATGAACATCAAGAGAATATCCGCAAATTTTAAACGGGGAGTTATCAGATTATTGTTAGATTTTGTGGGGTGATAATATTTTTTTCACCAAGTCTTACATTTTTGCTCTACTTTTTGAGCAATGGGAAATAGTTTGGAGAAAGAAACTTCTGTATTATTGCCTTTCCCATGGCCTAAATGTTGAAAAAACCTTAATTTATGATATTAGAAAAGTGCATGCAAGTGGAAAGTAATTTTAAATAGTTTAAATGTATTAAGAATATTATATATGCTATACGAAATGGCATTGAAACTGAATATTTAAAAAAAAATGTATATGTATATATATATATATATATATATATATATATATATATATATATATATATATATATATATATATATATATATATATGTGTGTATATATACCAGAGAGAATGTCTGACTGTTTCACCCTAAAAAGAGACCCCATAAAATATTAATTTAAAGAATAGCTGAAAAAAATTACTAAAATTCGAGCTGTCCTTATAATTGTGAACACCTGAAAAATCATCTTTTTACCATATTTAAAGTTTTTTAAGATAGAAAAACGATAAAACTTTTTAAATATAGTCTATTAATGAAATTCAAATTAATTAAAAATATATTTGTTTAAATAATAGTGTTCAGTGTTTAGTTAATACAGAAAAACGGGTGTCCTTATAATTATGAGAAGGAGTGTATATACATTTCCTGCTGTTTTCAGACAAATAAAAAGAAAAAATAGGTGACATAATATCCTAGTATTATAAATTTATAAAAATGAATTTTTTTTTTTTCCGGACTTATTTTAATTTAGTGCCCAAGTTCTATTTTTGAAAAAAGCTTTTACTCTTTATGTAATTGTAAACTTTTAGATTCTGTAATAGACTATTTCATATAATTTTAAAATGCGATCATTGCTGCAACCTATCTATTTTCTAACACAACTTTTCCAAAACAAATGTTTTTACATTTTTTTACTAACGGAAAAGTTGCAATTAAATTAGACGAAATAATTAAGATGTCGGATGATTTGGCAGATAATCAAGGCGATGTACTGCAATCCAGAAAATGTTCTTGTATGGACTTTTTTGGTTTTTTAGTTCCGGGGCGATTTTGTCGGGATATTTTGTACTTTTTTTTTTTCTTCTTGCGAAAAAAAGGGGGGGGGATGCTGTTTT
The DNA here is from genome assembly GCA_963930645.1 of Salticus scenicus. Lineage (NCBI taxonomy): Eukaryota > Metazoa > Arthropoda > Arachnida > Araneae > Salticidae > Salticus > Salticus scenicus. Next base: position 183,758,631 of record OZ005653.1, on the reverse strand, counting down.
TTCCTCGGATTATTTTATCTTGAGGATATTTTATCTTGGGACAATTTCATTGAGCTATTTTGTTGTAGGTCTAATTTGTCTTGTGAATATTTTGTCGTCCTCTTTTATCGGGGATATTTTGTACTGGAACTATTTTTTCAGGATTTGTTTGTCGGGTTAATTTGTTAACATAATTTTATTCTTAATTTTTGTCAAGATTATTTTGTCGTGATACTTTGTTCTAAGGCTAAATTTTCAAGGGAGTTTTTCCGGAGATAATTTGTTGTATGGCTAATTTATCCTGGATCTATTTTGTCGCGCTATTTTGGGGGCCCATTTTGACCTGCGACTATTATACTGACGCTTTTATGTCTCGGGATGTTTTCATGAACTAATATGTTGAGAATATTTTTATCTATGAATCATTCCTCGGAGCTATTTTATCCCGTGGTTAATTTGTTGGATAATTTGGCGAGACAATTTTGTCGGCGATATTTTCACCGAGGAATAACTCGTGCTGCGGCTAATTTTGAGAGCTGTTTTGTCGGGGCAGTCTTGCAGCGGATATTTTTTCCTTTGTCAGTCTTGTTCCGGAATATTTTTTTTCTCGGGTACTTTCTTCAGTGCAGTTTTGTATTCTGAAGTATTAGAGGATCATGTGCTTCCTTCGCTTGAACTTATGCATTTTAGACACCACGTTTAACGTTTTATGTACTGCATGAGCGTTTTAAGCACTGTAATAGAAAAAATATATATATATTAACGCACCAAATCCGACCATTTATTGATAAAAAATCGTATTTCAGATAAATTTCTACTATTTTACTGCCATGTGGGAAGAAACGGACAAGACCGCGCCGTAGGCGGACAAAACAGGGACCAGACATTTTTTATTAGATTGTTCCTGGCATTTTTCAGAAAATATAGAAATTTCTTGTCGTAGTATTTGGCATTGAATAAAAGATAATATAGGCTATTTGACAACTGCACGTTTTTAAAATTTCCTTTTCAAAAGTTTTGATTTTTAGTCCTCATATTTTACTAGGCAAGTTAACAAATGCTTGAAGTTTTATTTAAGGTGTGTAAGTATTTTGTAACAAAATTTGTAGCTAGCTTTTTTAACTTCTTAAAGCAGGTTTTAAATAACATATGAAGTATGTTAAATCTTCTTTTCTGATTAATGGAGTTCCTGGATAAAATAGGGATTTCTGCTGTCGGAAAGGATCGGCTATAGGGTATACGGATAATATTTTTCTCTTTGTATATCAATTGCAGGTACTTTGTAAAAGAACTTTAAAATAGAATGGATAATTTTCTAAATAATAAAAATAATATGCATTAATTTTGCAGAATGAACTCGGTATAAATTCACACCCGATCATATTATTGTGCCCAATTCTGCACAAATCTATTTAAACTAGTATATAACCCCGTCAAAAATGACGGAATGTGAACGATAAATATTGAAAATAATGTTTAGATCATGAAGATTACCACGTGATCATTTAAATGTATTTTCAATTTTTGTTTATAAATCAAATGTGTTTCGATATTTTATAATTTTCGTTCTGAAATTAAAAAAATTCTACCCGATCAATAAATATGAATGACAATAAAAAAACTGCTGGTTGACAAAAAATATAGGCTCACACAACAGCAACAACACATCCCAGTGTCCCATTAAGTGCTCTATACGCAAGCGAAGTGTGACGCCACTGGCCGTCCGTGGATGCAAGAAAATGATTTCCTATGTTATTCGCCCATTGGATTTTTTTGTAAAAAATTATTAAAAATCGAGGAAAATTATTTCCCGATTTTAATCCCCATATTTGGGTATATATATGTATTAGTTATCATGTGCATGTGTTAGATTGAGTTATTTTGCTGTCAAATTGACAAACTTTTAATTTTAAATTTCAAAACTCTGTTGCCCTTGGCGTTTTTGTATTTGGCGATCAAAAACGTACTACGAAAATATACATGCCAGATGTATATTTTCGTAATATGTATTGTGCGAAATATTGTTTCATATTATTCATTACTCTCTTAATATAAGTTTTTAAAATAACCATGATTTTTGAAAGGAATTAAATTATATTCGCCAGATAATTTGGCGATATATATATATATATATATATATATATATTTTTTTTTTTTTTCTATCACTTAAAAAAAAATATTTTTTCATTAATACGTATTTTAAAAAATGTTTTTAAAATTAAAAACTTTTTACTTTTATAATTAGTAATAAGGATAGCTTACCTGCAGAACGAGGAAGTAGAGATGTACAAGAACACTCCCAGGAATTTCATTGATAAGAATAACAGAGGGCTACAGACTCGTTTTTTATCCTGATTTTTCAACCAGTATATTTATATGATTTTTTTTTTTTTATTTTGCGTAAGTAATCGTGCAAACTTACTATTAAAAAATACTGGTGGAATAATCAAAGAAATAAATGTGGCCTGTCACCACCCTGAATACTTTATTTCCATCTGGTAATATTTTCCTGAAGCTTTTGTACCAAATAATAAGAGTTATTACATTAATAAATAAACACAATTTTTATGTTTCCAGACAGGCCGTGATTACCAAATAGGCATGAGAATCACGCTCTTCCCTTCGAAATTTTTGAAAGGGCCCCAAATTGTAAAGTTAACTGACAACATTATCTGATTATAAAAAAGTCCCAGTAGACCAGATTACGCATCTACCATTTCTAGATTATAGGACATTGGTTTATGAAGCATGTACATATGCATTAACAATGGGATAATTTTATATATCGTAGAGAATACAGACTTTCAGCAATTTGTTGTTTGATATAGGCAAATTTACTTGTATACATTTTCCCCAAATCTAGCTAATTATGATTTGTGTTTAACTCGTTAACGCCCGAATTAATTTTGCAAAATATTATTAGCTGATTATTTCACTTCTAATTTAATATAGACAGCTGGAGTAAAATATGTTATCTTAAACAATTCTTCTGATAGTTTTAAATTTAAAGCCTATCCTCTTTTATTGACGTTTAGTGTTCTAGCGGGAAAATTTCGAGATAGAAAAAACTTTGAGATAACGTATTAATTTCCTATTATATGTTGACAAAGATCTCGAAAGTAAAGTATTATAATATATATTATTATTCAACTTGATTTAAGTTAGTTTACCTGCACAAAAAGCAAATATATGTGCGACGAATGAAAAATCATAAAATTACTATCCAAATTATGATATAATAATTAATAGTAGGCACATAAAACTTTCAGGGATCATTTAGAGTGACGCTATAAATTGTCACTAAAAATCAGAAATCATTCCAAGAAACCACAAAAAACATACGTGTCATTTTATCAGCTGTCCTCAAATGAGGACTCTGGGCGCTAACGTGTTAATGCCAAATTTGTAAATTTTTCGAATAGTTTGTATAGGTCTTTAGACCAAGCTGTCAGTAGTGACCAAGCTGTTAATGGGTCTTTAGACCAAGCTGTCAGAGCAAGCGGTCTCCAAATAGGATTGTGGTTCCCCTCAGTTGAAAGTTTAATCGAGCTCTGGCTCCAGACGTTTGCTGTATTTTTCTGTAGTAAAACTAATTATTATTATTATTATTAGTATTATTGGTATTTTAAGCCTAGATGTGGATTCCTCACATACCAAAAATATTGAGCTAACAAGTACTGCAAAATAAAACCGTGTGTCTCTAACAAGTTTCTTTTTTAAAACACTCCATTATTTACAGCTGCTTTGTGTGTCTTTAGTTATCCCTTTAAATGCGTCCAACTAAAATAACTAGGAACCATCAAATCAGTCACAACTGTCTTTCTGTCACTATCTGCCAAATCGTAAATGTTTCTAGAACTGCATATGAGCTGAAAAGTAGTGACTCCTCAAAGATTTTTCTGTTCATTTTTTTTTTTTTATTTATTTTTTTTTTTATTCAAATGACTTATATCTACAGTCTAATCACACTGTACAATGATTTATTTCCATATTACATTTCTGACACATTTGAACTCTGAAGCTCTTTTTGAATACCAATAGGTGTGGCGGATAATGCTTTGCCTGAAAAATAAAGGTGGCGGTTGCTCATAAAATCCACCGTGACAACAAGGTAGTTCAGCCTTGAATTTGAACCTTCTTATTTTGAACCAATCTGATAATTGATTCAAAAGATATTAAACAAAAACCCCATTTTAACTTTAAAGTTATAAAAAAGGAAAAAAAAAATATGACAATAATAAAAAAATACATTATTTTTTTCGAAAAATTAAAAAAAATAAAGAAAAGTAAAAAGTATGAACATGCAAGCAGATTATTTTTAAATAATTAAAATAAGATTGAGAAAAATCATGCTTAGAAAAAGGGAACAGCTTTAGTATAGAAACCCTTGGCAAAATTTCAAATTTTGCATCGAAGTAGCTCGTACGTTTCTCGTCCAAACCTTTACTTACGCAATTGCGTTAGCCATTTTAATTCATCCTAAAAATGACAACAAAAATTTACTAGCCGCCAACGGTCTCTTATGATAAACTACACCAAAGAAATTTTAAGAAATGAATAGAGTAACCGATGCTAGGGAACGAAATACAGTTACTGCATGCCTTTGTGTAGAACAATAGATTAAAATGAGTCATTACGTACTAAATCAAAATCTTTCTTGTGCGGAATTTTATACGTATTACTAAGAAAATAAAATCAAGCATCGAAGTAATGTAAATCTTGAAATTTCAGATTTTTACATTTTCCTCTTTATTGGGTGGATATTAGAGTCAATTTAAAAATATATAATTAAAGTATATAGTTAAAAGTTTGCATAATAAAATATTGTAATTTTCAGGTTATAAGTTAGCTTTTTTATTACGCGACAAATCATCTTTTTTTTTTTTTTTTTTTTTTTTCTAATTAAAACATAATCAATTTAAAAGCTCTAATCTAACAAATATTTCCTTATACCTTAATTGAATAATTATTTTAAGTTTCTCAAATTACTGAGCTACGCAAGATTAAAAAGATAAAGAAATCAGTTTTATAAGATTGTATATCTGAGGCGTGTTTTGCAAGTCAATTTAAATAATTAAATTTGTGCAATCAAATATCCGTTTTTTATCAAATGAATTTCATAGAAACTTAATATTAACAAAACTTCCCTTCAAACGATGATTAATAAATTATTTTATGCTCTTAAGTTTGCCATTTTAGCAAAAGTAATTAACAAATTTAAATAAATGCAGTATTTAGTTTCTAATGAAAATTAAAACTATTTTAATGCAATTAATGCATTATCAAAGCAGTTGAAAATATGTTTAAATAGTTTATAATGAGATATTTCTTAAATTTCTCAAAACTGATTAATTTTCTGAAATTCATATTTTCACTCAAAATATATCGACAAAAAATAAATAAATAAATAAAAATAACGTCAGATTAGTTCTTGATTATTCTTAACTTATTTATTAATCAGTTGGACAATTAGATATATTTGTTTAGTAATTTCTCTGAACTTTTAAAAATATTCTTAATGTCAATGTATGTATTTCCGTTATTTATCTATCTATCTATCTATCTATCAATATATATAATGTTTCACGGTAAAAACCTTTTTCTTAATCATTACAGTGAACAACACTTGTGTACACGTCATTCCTAACTGTACCTCAGTGCTTATCAGGCCTGGTGGTATATATTTTATACTACCTAATTTTAATTCCCAATTTTGAAAATTCAGCACAGAATTTTTTAATAAGTTTTTACTTTTTTGACTAAGCCGAAAAAAAATGATTTATTTAATTCTCGTCTCAAATTATGATGACACCTGACATTAAATGAGCATAATTACATTGTCCCTGAAAGGGTTAAGACTACACAGCATATTCGACATCATTCGTGATATCATTAAATCCATCACACATGACCACTGCAGGGAAATCTGTAACTTTTTCGTTTTAATGTTTTTTTTTTTTTTTTTTTTTTTAATGGGGAAATAGTCGGGTATTAAAGGAAAATATTCATATTCTACTTGGAAATTTATAAAAATAATAAATGAGAATTAGACATCAGTTGAGGTAGGAAACTATCGATGGCATGGCCTCTAACTCAAAAAACAGATAGTTTCTACTAAATATTTTCAGCAGCTGTATATCCCCTTCACGGAGGATCACAATTGATATATCATGTCTTCTGATCACCCTTTGGATCAAGTTCCTAAATCTCGCCACACTGAGTCCGAAATCGTTGCCGTTTGTCCAATATTGGTATGATACATACTCAATTTGAGCCTAAACATTAATACGGTACTTGCTTCTTCTTCTTCTTCTTCTTTTTTTTTTTTTTTTTTTTTTTTTGTGTGTGTGTGCGTATGTGTATATTTACAGTTTTTAAATCTAATGATTCGAAAAATAAGAAAGATCGATATAATGCATGCCTGTAACTTAACAAGTTTATTAGTTTACTTATGCATTAGTTTGTTAGTTTGTTAAATTGTGTATAAACATTATATCAAGAATTATTTATCGTAAAGAAGTCGGGCAAGTTTAAAAATATATTTTATGATATTTGCAAGAAGAACTTTGAACTAAATTTTTTATTTGAAAACTTCATAAGATTTTTATTTTTTAATTTAGCAAAATAGCAAAAAAAAAAATCATATAGTATAAATCATAGTATAAAAATCATTCTCACCGTAAAGATGTTGGCTTCGTCAGTCTATGCGCAACTTTTGTACAATGAAACCAAGGATACAAGAATTTTATTTTATATTTCAGTTGCTTGACTGTTGTAGGCAATCGGCAAAGATTCTGAGAGTAGGCTTCGTCACACAAAGTTAAAAAATGTTGCAAACTGAACCCAACGACAGAGCGTCCTTGCGTACAATCGCTAGAATACCTAACTAAAAGCCCTAAAAAGCCGATACATTTCTTTCTCTAAATCTTATCTTTAATGTGTTTAATGAAATTAAAAATTAATCTGGTGATAAGTAAATATTATAGATGTGATTATTTACTTAAAATCGCTAGCGAACATTTGGCATTTAAAATAAAGTATGCGAAATGTTCGCTTGTAATTTCATTTGTAATATTAAATTTTTTTTCTGTTAATTTCCAAAATGTGGCATTTTTTAATTTTTTCTAACCCCTCTAGAAATATTTGAGTTTTTTTTTTTTTTTTTTTTTTTTTTTTTTTTTTTTTTACTTTTAAGAGATCAACATCATTACAAAAATTTGCATATCCGTGTCTTTAAAACTGAGCAAGTTATACTAATCTAAAAATTGAGTGCTATGCACAGGAACAATATACCAAAATAGAAATGTAAACTAGGAACATATAACACAATGAAATGTCTGACGATGTTTACATATAAACCATTTCGTGCATTTAGAGTAGTTTTGCGATGCAGTTACATATTCTTATTCTTGTTTTTTTTTTTTTTTTTTTTTTTTTAGCTATTAAAAATGACATTTTTATTTTAGAAAAAAGTTTAAATAAAAATAAAATCATGGAAGGATTTTTTTTCTCTTAAATTTATCATTCTTTTTAAAAGCAACGTTTTAATAATATAAATCACAAGCAATTTATATATAAATTAAATGATTGCATATTCCCAAATATAAATACATTTCATAAAATATGTACTTATCTTTTTGCGTATATATATATATATATATATATATTATTATTATTATTATTATTATTATTATTATTATTTAAATGTCCCAAATGAAAGACCGCATATAATAAAATCAATGTATGAATGCATCCCACAGTGCCATAGTAGGCAGACCACTATTAATCTATGTCTACTAAAATATACAAAATTGCATCGAGGGTCTGAATGCATCCCACAGAACCACAATAGGAAGGTCACTATTTATTTACGTCTATTAAAATTATACATAAGTTCATTTGGTATTTTATATGTCTTTTTGACATCTGCATCGCATTTTTGATCTAAATATTTTCATTGTGACTTTATATATGAAGAATGCTATCACAGTGATAATCGTCTTTTAAACAATACGGAAAAGAAATGCAAGTTAACTTTTTTCCTGTGCCTAAAGATCTTTCAAAGAATGGTTAATTTGATCTTTTGAAATGGTTTTGTTGGAAGAAATTATACATTACTATGGAGGAACCAGATATTTCTATGGAGGGTGCAAAAATATTAAAAAGGCAGTATTACTTCCTACCTTATTTTGAAAATTTTCTCAAATTTAAATTGTCTGCATAATGGATTAAATCACATTTTAATCTATTTAGGACACTCTGCGTTATAGTTTACATATTTTGCAAAGGTTAAAATTATTATTATTAGATTAAAATTATTATCAGATTAAAATTATTATTATTATTATTATTATTTAGCTGTTTAATCAGTAACTGGATTAAGTACGTTACGCTAAATTCTATTCCTTTTACGTTAAATTCTAGTACAATATACTAAATAATATATTATCAGTAAAGTTCTTCCCTAAAAATATTATCATTCTATGGCAGAAATATATCTAATCGTATGGATCAACTTAGCTAAGGGTCATATGAAACGAAGGATGAAATTATTCTTGGCTGAATATTTCACTCAAAATCATAGCAAATCCCAAGTGAATACGACAGGGATAAAAAAAATATCATTTTTCATATTTCAGATCGGTGAAGTAGAAAAAGGCAAGACATTTTATGTATATATACATATATATATATATATATATAGTATTTATCTAACTGTTATTAAACGATTTATTGCCAAGTTTAAATTGAGATAAAAATCTATTATTATGGGAAAAACATATTTGTAAATAGTTTTCAGTTATAATTAATATAATTTTAGTCATTAAAAAGTAGAAATAAATAAATAAATAAATAAATAAAATTTATATATATATATATACATATATATATATATGTATATAAATGGCGCACAAAGTACAGTTAAATGATAATTAACAATTCGTGGTAAGTAGATTTTTCTACGTTGAACGATAAGCTCCACTTGTTGGCGTTTCTCTAAAAGGTTGCTGTACTTAAAAAGAAATGTAATCGTGTTAAACTCATTTAAATTTTATTCACAGCAATAGATGTGATAAATGCTCTCATGTGCGTACGGCACTTAATGGGACTTGGCACGGCTGAAAATTTCATATAAAAGCCTATATTTCCATTTAATAATTATAAATTATAATGGAAATATATAATATTTCCATTTAATAATTATAAATAATAACTATAATAGGTTTGTTTAATACATTATATGTTAAGGTTACGAATCTTATCAGGCTAAAATTTAATTAGTTTTGACAGACTTTTCTACAGATTAGCGTTATGATGGGTTGGGGACAAATCTCGCGGGACAAAATCTCGCCTACAGAGATGAATGGAAAGCAAAAAGGAGTTGGTAATTATTAGTGGCGTCGCGTGAATGACGTTTTTGGTCATCTCTATACGAGTGGCTGGAAACAGTGCATTGTAATGGAATGTGTATTTATCTTATTGGTTGATTCGTCTTTTTTATAGAGCAACGTAGGTATGACGGCATTCCAATAGTCAATCAGATGAATGAACTTTCCATGATAAAGGACTGTTTCTAACCACACATATGGAGATGACGGAAACGCCACTCACGCGACGCCACTGGTAATTATTAATAATG